>CM031235.1:324597359-324756376 GCA_018340775.1 Taxus wallichiana var. yunnanensis | reverse complement strand
CTACCACCTCATAATCATGAATTTGACAAGGAGATCACACTTGATGCAGTCATCGATGGGTGGTTAGTAAGCAATATCTTGATAGATATAGGTGTTGAGGTAAATGTGTTGACTCGGATGCATGGAATCAGATGGGGAGGCCTACATTACAACCATCTTCAAATTTATTGTATATGGCAAACAAAACTAAGGCTATGCCTATTAGGGTACTAAAGGATGCATCCATTACCATTCAAGGAGCCAAGTTTACTGGAGACTTTGAGGTATTAGAGCTGCTAAAGTAGAAAACTTTTCAACATTACTTGGACAAACCCTAGTGTGATGCAAAAATGTCGATCTATGCTTTAACAAGAGATACATCAGTTTTGAGATCAAAGATGAATGTGTGATCATACCTATGTCGATAAGAAGGTAGAGCCTTATGTTGAGCCTTTGAGTGAATAAGAGATTAATCAAATTTATGCATAGATGGTGCGCGATCCAGAAAATGTAGAACCATCAAAGGAAGGCGTACTTCAATGAGAAGACACTCATTATGTAAGTGACACTCCCAGTGTTACTTGTGATAATTGGGCTCATGGAACATATGAGATGGTTGTACACAAAATTAAAGGAAGAGTCATTAGGATGATAAGGCCACGCATGGTGAGGAATTTAGAATCAACTCGGGTACCAAGGTATACAGGTGATGGAAATCGATACATTATTGTGCACCATAAAGGCTTAGTGGTAGAATGAGGGGGATAGAAGAAATATGTTAGTTTATACCTTGCATGGGAAACAATACGTTGGTGGGCTACACATAGAGATAGCTTTTGGAATGATGAGAAGTGAGAATCACCTTTTCCACTAGGTTTACTCATAACAATGTACCTACACACATATGTGAATTTCACGGGAAGACTCGGCTTCCCATCACGTCCATAATTGTGAAAGACTATGGGTGCAAGTCCGGAGGCTTTACCACAATCCTTATGGGTACATAAGTTCTACTCCACATTGTGCGGATGCACGCGCCTAGTATGTCCATGTTGAGTTGAAAAGGGAGAATTCAAATTGGCAAGAGATGACTGCAGGTATGGCTCAAACTTTTAATTACTTTTCTACTGATCCTCCGGTCCATGAAGCATTACAAATCATGAAGCAAATCACATTGGGGGATAGCGTGAAGGTGGAGGAGCCAATACTAGAGTTGTTAGGTGAACCACGATTCTAGCATGAGTTCTTCCACCTTCATGTTATCCCAGTGCACATTATGTGTGAAGACCAAGAGAAGACCACTTTCACTATCGAGTGGAAAGCTTTGCATACACACGATTCTACCTTTCGAATTAAAGAATGCGTCAAGCAGATATTTTCACGCATTGTTGTTCAAGCATTTCATTCACAAGTTCTTACAAGTGTATTTGGATGATTGGATTGTTTATGGTTTAGTCAAAGATCATTGTGATAATCTGAGGCTCATGTTTGAGAGGTGTAGATAGTTAAGTATATCTCTTAACATTAAGAAGTGTATTTTTGCTACACCTTTTGGCACTTTGCTTGGACACATCATTTGCAAAGAAGGATTATTGGTAGACCTAGCTAAGATAGTTGTGATTTTGGGTTTGGAGGATCCTACCAACTAGAGTGAATTGCATGGATTTTGGGACACACAAAGCTACTATAGGAAGTTTTTTCAAGGGTTATGCAAATATTTTTGTGCTCTAGAAGATTTTCTCGAGGCTAAGGAAATTTTATTGGGGTGACGTGCAACAACAAGCGTTTGAAACATTGAAGGAGAGGCTTACCAATGCACCAATTTTGTGTTTTCCTTCATGGGAAAAACCATTTCATGTTCACGTTGATGCCTCGATATGGCAATTGGTGTAGTCTTAACGTAACCAAGAGATGGGATTATAGATCATCCTATTTACTTTGCAAGTAGAAAGTTGATACTCGCGGAGTAGAATTTCAAAACAATGGAGTGTGAAGCCTTGTTTATGATCTATGCACTTCACAAGTTTAGACAATACTTGTTGGCTACCCCGTTTATTTTCTATACAAATCATATGGCATTGAAATATTTGGTCAACAATCTGTTTTGCAAGGGCGCATCTACAGATGGATACTTATTTCAAGATTTTGATTTCATAGTTTTGTCAAAACAAACAAGAGAAATTCAGGGCTTGATCATATATCAAGGATAAATTTAGGTGAGGAGACACAAAACATTAAAGATATTATTCCGTGCATAATTATTTAGTTTGAATAGTGCACCCTCAAATTTGGAAGATATAGTTGTCTTTTTATGCACTAGATTGGAATCAGAGGGAATGAAGACACTAGAGAAAAAGCATCTTATTATACGTGCATCACCTTATCAGTTGATTGGAGGTGATTTATACAAAATGGGCAGAGATGAGCTCTTGCACCGGTGTGTTCTTAAGTATGAACGCAAAGCTATTATGGAGGAAGCTCATGGAGGTATAACAGAGTAAATTTTGTAGGTGATGTGGTGTGCACAAAATCCTCTTGGCTAACCTTTGGTGGGAAATTTTATACAAAGATACCAAAGAGTATGTAAAAGCATGTGATCACTTATTAGTGCCTTGGAAAGCATGACAAAAAGATGAGATGTTGTTTGCACTCTATTGCAAGTGTAGAGCCTTTTGAGAAGTGGATTATTGAATTTGTAGGAGCTATTACACCACCCGCACGTAGGACTAGAGCACACTACATTATCACTTGTACATACTATCGACAAGGTGGAAGAGACTGTAATACAAAGGGTTGACTACAACTACAATAGCAAGATTCCTATGGGAGAACATTATTAACATGGTATGGTTGTCCATTGAACTTGAATAGTGACAAAGGAAATCATTTTTAAATGAGACAATAAGAATTATGTTAGCGAGTTTATGGTGGCACAACATAAGATGACTCGTTATCGGTGAAAAGCTAATGACACCTTTGTTGAATCTTTCTACAAGATCTCGGGACAAACATTGACAAAGATTTGTGATGTTGGAAGGAAGGATTGGGATGATAAAGTATCAACAATACTTTGGGCTTACAGACCACATATAAAAGATTGAACAAGGCCACACCCTTTTAGTTGGTGTTTGGCGCAAAAGTTGTGCTCCCAGTTGAATTCATGTTACCATCCTTGCGTGACGCACGTAGGTGGACTAGATGATGAGAAAGTTGTAGAGGAGTACATTGACAAACTACTACGATTGGATGAATGACACGTCATTACGCTTTGGATCTAGAAGATTGAGAAGGTGTACAGAGGCGACATGATAGGCACATTAAGAACAAGACATTTGAAGTTGGAAAGATGGTCCTTCTCTATGACTCCAAGTTTTCACACCACCCAAGAAAATTGAAGGTGCATTGGTTGGGACATTTTATAATAACCAAGATACTTAAATCAGTGCATGTCAATTACAGGTGTTGGATGGCACCATGTTTCCTGATTACTTCAATGGGAGTAGGTGAATCCCTACTATAAATAAAGCTTATTGGTGTTTGTAATAAGGCAATATTGTCATTTAGATTAGGTTTCCCTTTCATGTTTTTCTTTCCAATTATTGCTTTTATTTATTATTTTTTCTCATAATCGTGCTTGCACTCAAGAAGTTGATTACCATATATTGAGTTCATGCACATAGGACCGCACATACTTTTATTGTGGGGTGAACTAGGTGTAAGTGTGCGAAAGAGAAATCCATTGGTTTCAAAATTTATATGAAGGTTGGTGCATTTGGAAAGGTTGACATGGGTGCATATGTGAAGGTGCAAAGTAAGGATACTCTTTGAAATATGTTCAAAAGAGAAAGGTGTTACTGAGGTGCTCGAGATGATGGTGTTCATGAGGAATTTCTCGGGATGAAGACCACGCGTGGAAAAAGATCGCACAGTGTAATGTGAGATAGTCAACAACATGATGACTACTTGGCATATGGCATAGAGGATTATGTACTACGGTGCAGGGAGGCATGCGTAAGGAGGTCTATTTCTTGAGAAGTAGTAGGTGAACCAGAAGGTCATGACTAGTGCGGAGAAGAAAGTAATGAAAAGCACATAAAAATTAAATTAAAGTTGAGTACGGTAGTAGGTAAAGAGAAATTAATGTGGGAAAATCATAAAAAATCAGTAAAGGGGGCACAAGCTAACTCATTATTACCTTGCATAAGAGATTATTTTCACCTTGGAGAGGAACATAAGTGCAAACAAGTGTGAAGTGTGTGTGAATAGGAGAAATTCATCAAACTAGGAAATATTGAGTGTGACCTAAAGTAGATCTCCTTTGTGGAAGTAAGAGAGAGAGGAAAAGGAATGTAGGGAGGAGAATACGAGGTTTGAGGGTTGACTCTCAAAGCTAGGGTTTTAGAAGTGGAATTCAAAGCTAGGGCACGTAGATTAGAGGAACCAGAGGAAGTGAAAAATTGCAAGAGTAAGAAATGGTGAGTACTCTAATACCTAGGCACCTTACGAGTTGGAAAACATTTATTCACTGATTAGCAATGACACCTAAGAAAGACATAAGCAAGGGAAAGAAGCTTGTGATTGAGGAAACACCAAATGAGTGGTTTACAAAGATGCAATATCCAGGCGAAGTCGTGGAAATCACGGTTGAAAAATGTCCGGTAGAGTGGGGTGAGCTGAGAGCACCATTAATCACGAGTTCCCTAAACTATTGCATATGGTTAAGGAATAATATATTAGTGCATGCTACAAATTCCTTTTATTTCTTCCTTATTCTTTGTATTTTCATTCTTTATTCTTTTCATTCATCAGAGGGATAAGTCAAGAATCCCCATTCTTGAGGGCAGTAATGTAATTAGTGTGGGGTAATGATGGATAGACAAAATGGCTAAGTATCGAGAGCGTGCAAAGGAATTTGGCATACAAGGGCGCATGAAGGTGCACGTACGGGAGAGGTGGAAACAATGTGCAGGAGATTCACGCCGTGTAAACAAAACTCAAGACTTAGCCAATTTGGTTGAGTATGGGTTAAAAATAGAAAAACAGGATGGAGTCCTAACCAAGCAAAAGACTAAGGCATGATAACTTGAAGGCCAAACAAAGAATATTTTTGGATAATGAACATACAGATTGAGCACACGCATGGAGGATAATAATAGGATTAAAGCAAGTTTTATTTATAGGACAAATCTATCATTAGTTGTTTTGTAAAGCATGTATATAGTCTATTTTGGGCACGCCTATTATTAGGAGAGTGTGTGGGTGGTGAACGGAAAGTCTCCACCCCTATATATATTTGTGGTACATCATTGTTTTGGCATCATCATTACCACATCTAAGTTCTGAAAATTTATGTTATACAAGTAGAATTATAGTCTAGGGTTTTATATTTGTGCGCATGGACCAACACTCTGTTATATTAGATTATGTATTTAGCTTCAACTATGTAATAGTTTTGATGGGTAATGGATAGATATGGATGGATTATGATCATTGATGTATCTGAGTATAGAGATGTGTTTATGCAATTGATCTTTGTTATGGTTTATTTGTAGTTGTTGTTTCCTTATTACATGTGTTTCCAAAGTGAATGTATGTAATGATTTAGTATGATTGAATGAGTACTTGGTTAGTTATCATCATGAATATGCATGCTAACATCTTGACAAGAAAACACAAAGGAGGGACCTGGTAGCTACACGTGCTTCGGGTGAGCATTAGTCCCACTTTGAGTGAAGTGCCGATTGCCGCATAGCATTTGGGTGAAATAAAAGACAACACTTTGGTTTTGCATTTGCTAGGACCTCTTTCTTTAGGATGTTGCATATAGATGGTGTATCGATTAACTCTGGAGAGCATTGAAAGTTGGGTAGAGGACAATCAAGATAAGTTTGCGTAGAGATATAACACTGGACATGATTTCAATGCACATCGTTGGGTGGAAGATAATCTTTATCATGAGCTCTATGAGACATTCTTCAACTTCTTTCTAGTAGAATTGTACGAGTGGTTGGAAGCATATGCATTAAAGAAGCGTTGTGGTCCTAGGTCAAATCTTTAGACACGGGAGGATTACCAGACTCTTTTTGATGCAAATGTGGAGTGGACTAGAGTTGTATATTGTTGGTGGGTTGGAGTATTGCGTAATTATACATTAGAGTACACTATTTCTACATATTTGTGTGTCCTGGAGGAGGTCGAGTTTCAGTTTTTGTAAAATCCTAGAGGATCTTACTTGCACGTTATACCTTTAGTGATTAAAATTTTGATTATAGAATTGGATTTAGAGAGCCTCCCTATGGCTAGCTAAACCCCCATCATGTGTAAGGGCAAGAGCATGTGTGGAGAAGGATGGAGGACCTAGCGGTAGAAAAATAGAGAGAGGAAAGATGACTCAAGTTTAATGAAGCATGAGAGAGGGACATGACATGTGTGGGGACATTGAGGAGTCACTCAGGTTGAGGGGAATGATGGCTCGTGAAGGTTTTGAAGCTCTCATGGAAGACGAGGAGCTGCAACATATGTCCTCTCGACTTTGGGAAAGCATAATAGAGAATCCCATTCAACTTCGGATGAGGATGCATTAGAGGAAAGAATGAGGATCTGTAAGCGCACATCTGGTCCCACCTATCCACCTTGCCCATGTGCATGGTGTTCTAGATCAAAAGGTAGTTATTGAGAAGCATTAGTGTATGTAAGCAAGTAAATATGAGTAGATATCAATTTTCTTTGAATTTAGAAGAGAATCAAAGTTAGTAGCACACCCATGACAACACAACAGGCACCAGGGTTTGGGAGTACCTATGTAGGATTGTTTTCAAGTGCATCATCGGGACATAGTGGTTACACATAGTCCGTTCGAAGCACTTTAGTAGGAGTTGTGACCACACACATCATAGGTGTCTAGTTCAAGACTACAATCTGGAACACAAGGAAGTTCATTGACTGGATTTGCAATCCTGCAATAGGGGCACGATAGGATCAAGAGTATCGAGTCAGCCACCTTACGAGGAGGAGGTTTTGGTTCTAGATTTGGTGGATGGGGTTCACATTCACAACAACCACCACCACATTAGCCACCACCTCGGCAAAGAACCGGTGCATGTTTTCTTAACACAAGATTTAACTCTCCTTCATCTTTCCCTTGCATTCTTGATTTCCTCTTCACTCTAACTTGATTTGTACTCTAGACTTGACCAAAATGATAAAATTGGGGTTTTACTCCAAGGCTAAACGTGTAAGGATAAGTCTTGTAACTACTCGGCACAATATTTTGGGCCCTTTCCGTTATAATCTCACCACTACTTCCAAGAAGAGAATGGGGAACTGATGGAACTTAGGAACTGTTTCGCCTATTCCTTAAAAGGTTGAATTAGTAAACTAGAGAGCTAAAAAAACACGAAAAATGGTTATGCCTATTTCTTAAGAGGTCGAATCGGTTAACCATAAATCGACGGAACTCAGAACTATTCTTCATATTCCTCTAAAAGTTGATTTGCTCGAAAAAATGGGTGTGGGCTTCAAACTAACTTTTTCAAATCTGATTTTGACTATGTTTTTCCTCATTGAAGTTGGCTTTCCTTGATGAATGATCTCCTAATATCGTGAGGGTTATATATGATGTGTAAAATATTTCCATGATCCTCTTCTCGTGAGTACCATGATGACTTAAAAGGAAAAAATTACATTCAAAACTAAATTTTAAGAATGGGCACAACAATTAAAATTAAAAATAAATTGCAATCTAGGTAGAATTCCAAGAAATATAATCTATATTACAAAAATTGACAACTGACTAGATAACATATTCAATGATCTTTCCTTTATTTTTAAAAATTGAAAACATTAACATTAAAACCCTTCGTAGTAGTAATGTTAGGTTGTGGACATTTTCATGTGTGAAAGTATTGAAGAGTAAATTTTTTAGGCGTAAATTTTTTTGGCCTCGAAAAAATGCACTCGACATATCGGGAAATGTGCTCTTCTCATATGGGCGAGATTTTTGACCCATAGGTTTATGGGACGGGTTTTGCCCATGGTTTTGATACCCACGGTTTTGTAAAACTGCTTAAGCAATTGTCTATTTATATGGTTTTATGCATATGATAGACATAAGGAAGAACATTATGTGCTTTGAATTTACGTGAAAGAGTTTGTTGAGCATAGCCCAAACGGATCTAGGCAAGTAATAAAATCTAAGCAAGTGATTCTTGGTGGATCGTAGCCCAAATGGGTGAACCACGTTAAATTCTCTTTGTGTTGTGTTATTTTATTCTACAATTTTATTTGAGATTGTAATAATTCTCGCATATTAGTTTCTCTGTTTCGATTAGCGTGAGGGATCATTCCGCATATTTTATCTCTTATCACCTAACAATTACCCTCATCATGATCTCGGGCATATTGCAAGTCTCCTCGTACATGCTTTAGGGAATAATAAATGATGTGTTAGTTTTGCAAATAGACTAAAGTCATTAGAAAATAGACATTAAGTGTTTCGAGCTGTTCATATACTGTATTTTGTGTATCTAAATTACATATGTCCATAATGCAACATCTCTCTACTTGTTTCTTTAACTCTAGATTTGAAGTGTTTATCTTTTTGTGTCATTTTATCGGTGACAAAACTCTCCTTTCGTATATCTTTGGTGTAGGCATTAATTCTAAATGGAATTCAAAGATACCTTCTAAGATCCTTTTTCTTAGGATTTAACCAAATCAAGACAAAATCGATTTCACTTAACCAGAATTGAGTATTGTGATCACTAAGCTTACCATCTAAACAATGCAGATCATTGATAGTCATTGAATGTTATACCACCAAATGATGTGTTAATTTTGCATAAGTCTTTGTTCTTAAGGTTCAATGAACATTGATATCCCAATTACGGTAAATAATCCTAAAGATTTGAAGGTAGACCTTGTATAAGGGCTAAAGTTCCAATGCTTTAGTTAGGCACAAAAACCGAATACAACAAGTATTACAAAGAGAAATTGATTAATACAATTCAAGTATTTTGGAGCATTTCTAAACAAGAACCTAGAGTGCAATTAGCTAGGTAAGTGGATTAATACATCTAGAAGGATTAGAGATTCCAAGTAGTTAGCATATCCATAGAAAACATAAGTGTGTGATGTTATGTTGTGGAGCCTGTTTTCATGTGTGGAAGTGTTGAAGATTGTACACGAAAAGTATTGTACATTATCCATGGTTATCTCGAGAAACTTGCTCTTCTCATATGGGTGGAATTTTTGACCCATAGGTTTATGGGGAGTTTTTGCCCATGGTTTTGGTACCCACGGTATTGTAAAATTGCTTAAGCAGTTACCTATTAATGTACTTTTGATAGGTGAGACATATCATTGTAGGTGTGTGTGAGTTCAAGTGTGAATTCGGAGAGTTTGTTGAGCATAGCTCCAAATAGATCTGGGTATTGTATTGAGAGAGAGATGGCTTGTAATAAAATCCGAGCAAGTGATTCTTTGTGGACACAACCCAAATTGTGTGAACTAAGTTAAATAATGTCTCTATATTGTGTTCTTTTATTTTTGCACTTTTATCTTAGATTTGTAATATTTTTTGCATATTAGTTTCTATTATTATGATTCTAAGTGGGATTGTTCTACATATTTTATCCCTTATTTCCTAACATGTGAGACCATATCTCATATGTATTGATAAAGAGGAATTAACAATGCAAACACAATTTGATTTTTAGTGAACATATATAGCAAGTGTTTAGAAAATATGTTAGTTACAACCCTTCTTCATCAAAACATTTATTGGTAAACTAGAAAATAAAATCCAACCTACATTAATAGAAATTCTCAATTGGAGTCAAACAATAAATTCTCAAACTCCTAAAACCATAAATTCAAGTGGATTTCATTATTTTCAACTTTTGAAATCGTAAATCTAGCAATAAAAATTTGCATTACTAAGAGGCAATACAAAAGTTGAAATCTTTAGTCAACGAATTGGGTCTTCGGGGAGACATGATTTCACTATCGATATGCAATCCTAAAAGTAGGGAGATAAGTATTATAAAATGAAGGTCTAACCTTCAATACCTCTGGCCATATTCATTAATCTACCAATCTTTTGCATCATCCACTATGTATTACCAAAAACATAATAAAAACTGAATTATTTGCCTCATACTATTAAAATTCATCAATATAAGGAAAAATCTTATCACTTTTTTTAGACACAATTCAAGAAGAAGGATTACCTATGCATTATGAATTTAAGCTATCCTTTCTATTGAAATATTTTCCATTGGGAGAGGAACCGTATATAAACAATAATAAATTCAACACAATATTTAGAAGCCCGTGATATGATATAATGCATGTTATCAATCCTTATCCTTAGAATTTCAGCTTAGTGATCCCATAATCACAATTTTATAAGGGAATCGGTGCCTTTTCCCTCTACACCACTTTCCCCTCTATGCATTTGTAACCCCGTGATATGGTCAAGGTTTGGTAGCCTACCTTTTTACTTATTTCGTAGGGTTGGCACTTGTTTTCCCAACATGTTGGTGTCCTTGAATTGGGTAATATCGGGCATATCAAAACCTTCATTACATCTGGTAAGAGAAGGGTGTTGCCATCACCATCGTTGGGAGTGTCATAGGGTCATTCATTGTCACCATCATAGGCCATTATAATAACCTAATCACTACTAGTCGATCGAGAGAGAAAGAGATGTTTTCAAGCTAGTTTTTTTAATATATTATAATATTTTCCCTAATTCACTTTCAAAGGAGGCAGCCAACATTCAAATACATTCAAAAAAATTTCAAAACTTCTCAAATTTTAAACCCCTTTCTAACTCATATCTACCCCAACTTGATAACATGTGGTTTGTCATCATCCTAGTTTCTTTGGAAGTTTTCTTCAGAACTATTGAGAATTTTCCTTCCTTACCACCTCTATGTTTTTTGTGTAGTCAAATGTGATTGTGTTAATTATTTGTAGCCTTTAATGTTATAAAAGAAATTTTATATGTATAGGATCCTGCTTTTACTATGAATGACATGCTCTTTCATATGCCCTAAATGGTCAAACATGAGACATAGATTAACTCCATGTTAGGACTGATAAATTGATACCATTTTATATGTGAACTATGATACACTTATATGTGTGTTAGTCAATTATTTGGTTGTTTAGGATATTTTTTTAATTTATAAATTATCTTCATTATGGTATTTCCTTTCTTATGTTTCTCTTTTGACCTCGCTTTCACTATACCTAAATATCTATCAAAAACTTGTCATAATTTTTTTGTTAAAAGATATCTTGTAACATGATATACCCACTATTCTATGTTGATTCAACAATTGTAATAAATTTAAATCACTATTGTACAAACTTTCATTATTCATTTACAAAGTCCATAAATATATTGTTAAGATTCAAATGATGTAATAAAATAATGGTTTATTGTTATAGTTTTCCTACGTAAGGTAAGTCATTATGTTTTCAATACTCTTAATGTGTAATGAAAGTATCACGTGTTTACAACACTTCAATAATATCTTACCTTTCTTGGATATGGATATGTAAAGGACTTGTTCTTGCATGGTGAACTATAACATAATTGGATTTATCATCTTTTCTTTATGAGAGATTGAATCTTCAAACTAGAGGGGTCATAATAAGATTTGCTAAATTTCTTAATGAAAATGGGGAACTAATAAAATCCATGGTTCCTTACGAGATCATTCTTGCTAAAGTTGGGGCCTTCCCGATGGAGGTGGCAGCTTTGATTTGGCTTTTGGGGTACTTGAAGAAAGTGGAAAGCATGGACGGTCTCTCGGTGGCCCAAGATAATAGTGGAAGAAAAGTTGAATAGAAGGAAGTGCACTTGGATGAAGCAGAATGAAAAGTGGATGAAGAATTGGGGAATTAACATGCAGGACTGTCCTAACACTAATGGGGATATCAAAAAGTATGTGAGAGAGAAAGTCAAAACTACCATGTGGATGAAACAACTGGGAAGAAAAAGAGAATATTATGTCAAGAACTTTAACCCCACATGTGATCATGAGCAAAAGCACTATATGGAGGCAAAAATAAAGTGGAAAGCTAAAATGTTAATTGCCCAACTGAAAACTAGTTTGCATCATCTCAGATGTGAAACAGGAAGATGGACAACGCCGAAAGAGGAATGGTCTGAAAGAGTTTTCCATTTTGCAGGTCAAGTTTTGTGGAAACGAAATGACATTTCCTAATGGAGTGTGTAGCATATGAGGACATTCAGAGTAGCTATGCTGATTTTTTAAAATGGAAGCTCTCACAACCCTGTTTGAAGAGGATAAGATTGCAAAAACAACAAATTACTTGACTAAAATCCATAATAGAAGGCTCAAGATTAGCAAAGAAATTGAGAAAAAGTAGAAGTAGCGATTTTGGGCCAATTTCTTTGGTGTATTTGGCGACTTGTTTTTCTTTTTATTTTTCAGGTCCCATAGGTTATTTGGCCTCATGGACGTCATTAAAATATTTCAATTCAATTTAATAGAGTATATTCTTTTATTCAATATACCTTATTTGGATTGTTCTCTTGTGATCTTCTTGGATTCAAATAAATGGAAACCATAAGCTATGCAATTGAAATTAAACGCAAGTGTATATCTTAAAATCCTTTTTATAGATATATATTATTCTCTCAATTCTCTCTAGTGTCTTTTCAAACCTTATAAATATATTTTTATGGAATTTAGGCTTGCTTTGTTAAGGAAGGATTGAATATTTTTAATTTCTCCTATTTATCTATTTGAAAGTATAGAAAGTGGAGAAATTTGTTTCATATTCAATGAGTAATTTGAATATTAACATAAAACTATATTTCAATTTAAATTATTTCTAAAAATAATTAAATTGAGAATATTTAAGTCTAAACATATCACTTAGAAAGGAGGTGTTACCCCACGTATCAAATTATTACAATGAAAATGATAAAGTGTAGATGATATATGATGGGAGTGTAAAATGGATTAAAAAGCCAATATGAATGTATTTTGTATGATTGTGCAATCATATTGTATATACATAATCTAGATAATACAAAGTGTAAAAGATATAATGCTCTCTTGGAAAAGATAGAATATGTGAAGATCCTCTTTTAAAAAGGAAAGTAAGAAGAAGGAATTGGTAACTCAATAATCGCCTCTTTCTATATAAAGCTATGTAAACACGTTGCGCATAATATTGATCTTCGATCCCAAATGGATTTCATCTTGATTCTTTTAAGTTCCAGTTTGAAGCATGTTTGTGTTGTGATTTAGTAATAAACATTCATGTTTATTGTAGCACTCATATTCCCGATAACTATCACTCTCTTCTTTGAATTATGTTCGGTTTGTAGCTATTGTCTAATTGTGGATTAAATATCTCTATGTCCTTTATGTACCATTTAATGTAAATAATATGAGTTAGTCTCAATTGCAACCTATTATAAGTCCTAATTTTGTGATCTAGGAACTCTCCTAACAATGGTTTAGTTTTCGGGACCCCAAAATGTTAAGATGGCTACTAAGGCAAAGAGATGTAAAACGATGGATGCAAGAGAAGATGAAATAGTTTGTGGAATCCGAAGGGACAATTATGGGAATTATTGTTGATAAGATCCTCTTAGATCATATCTATTGAGATATTCATAATATTTTTGGTGTGAGCTTCCTAAACAGTTAGTTACCCATTTATCTTGACTAGAATTTTACTATTTTAGACACGAACACAAAGAGGAATACGAATGGGTGAAGGATAAAATTAAAACTTTGTGCAAGTTGGATGTCCCACGGACTTTTGTTGTAGATCAATGGATGAAAACTAAATTGACGGGTATGTAAATGATATTACTATTAAAAACGTTTGTTCTTTTGATTCTACCAAAGCATGTTTTCTTTTTTGATTACAAGGAAAATTTGTTTAAAAACTCCCTTTATTAGTTAAGATGCTAAGCTATGATCAAATCCATTGTGCCAATTTCATGCAATATGGAGTTGTTGGGTAAGCACTCAAGGGATGTAATCTTAGAAGATGAAGGGGAAGGGGGGGAAGGGGTGAAATTAAGGAGTACTCTTCAAGGGTCTAAAAAGGATCAAAGAGAAAAAAATGAGAATTGAAAAACTACAGAGAGAAGCCGAGATAACACAATAGATGGGAAGCTCAACTATTTCTAAGGGAAATATGAAACCAAGCTGTGAGTAGGAGTATATTAGGAAAGTAGCCAAATAATGAGGAAAGGAGCCTCCTAGAGAACTCCAAGAGAAAAATCAAAAGAGAAATCCAAAGTTACCAAGAGGGTGTACAACGAAGTATGGACCCCGATCGCAAAGGTGAGAAGGAAACTGAGGAAGCCAAGGAATCAAAATAAGAGACCAAAGGTAGGGAAGTAGAAGTAGTTACAAGTAGATTCATCAAACAATTGGTGTTGAACCCAGATAAACCATCATGGAATCCATGGTATTGCAAAGATCAAGCAATCTATAGTGAAGAAACTAGACCAAATACATAAAGGCTTGTAGAACATTACAATACCCTCTTATAGGATATATGTCCCTTGAGCGGATAGAGAATTAATTACATGAGATTGTCTAAATGATTTAGAGTGGATTGAAAATTTTCAAGAATTGAGAAGAAGGTTAAATCAGCCCTCTCGTAGTACAAACCATGTTGTATTAAGAGCCAAAGAGATATGCGTGAAATATATTTCAAGGTAAGTAGATCTATGATTGAGAATAAATCTATTACACATACTTACATTCAAGGGAAACAATGAAAATTGTTGGAGTGCAATAATAATAGTTATGTGAGCCCAAAATATAGAGTTAGCTTTCTAAAATTAGAAGAGTTAGTAAAAGAGAAGTAAAAATCTTGTATGGCTAGTATACGTATCAATGCAAGTACTAATAAGCAAAATATACAATAGACTTCAATTCATATCCCGAGTCATCAGGAAGCCAATATGGAATGGAAGGAAAGATGGATCACCATCCTAACCCTATGTAAGTTTGTAGCCATATGATGGATCTACCGATCCAAAACATTACTTACTAACATGTGATATGTGATGGGGTGACAAAGTGCTAACAAATGATACCACCAAAAAGTAAGAACTCATAGGGGTTCTACATGGAGGAGGTTAAAAAGTAATATACTCTAGAAATCCTATCACACAAACTCTATAGGAAGTGCAGAGTGTAACTACACAAGAATTTAAAAGAAATAAGTGTACATGGGAAATTATTCAGAACTTGAAGGAGATAAAATAGAAAACATGAGAGTCTTGTCATGGAATATGACACGAGGTTTTCTAATGTAATGAATAAAGCTAGTTTCATTTTTTATGAACTAAGCAAGGCATCCTAGGTTGTAAAGGGATTGTGTTGCAAGATTCATTTTGCAATTGTGAAAATGAAATTCCAAATTAAAGTTGAGGCCATTGAAGCAACTATCAAGGTATAAAATATTGAAGATTATGGAGAAAGTGGTGGATCCAACCAAAAAAGAGAAGTAAAATTGGATGCAATATTGCATAGACTAGAGGAATTACAGGAAGGAAAATAACCTAAGCTAGTATATGATGCATAAAGTGTGGGGAATAGGGACATCATACAAATAAACACACTAAAACAAAGATAGGGGACAAGAGAATATTGTGAAGTATATAGATAGGGGATAATCACTCAACAACTATCAATTGGTATGACATTATGTAGATAACATCATAATGTAGCATGCACTTTTTGCAGAGCTCTAAGGATTGTATAGCTTTGATGGATTTGAAGGAGGATTTTACTATGAATGTCTTTGTAATCAAACACAATTGGCGTTAAAGTGTAACTAGTTGTACTAGAAATAGATATGTCCTCTTCTCATTAGACAAGTGCGGAGTGGGCTCCTTCCTCGCCATAATTAAATATGCACTTTGGATACCACAGTCTCCATAACCTAGTATGAGTTGTGCTCTATCATCTCACGGAAAATAATATGGGTTGGGCACCTCTTTTCCATAGTAATCACTTGGGTAGAGTGCACCACCACCTTAAGCCCCAGAGGGTATCAAAGCTAGAACCAAGGATGGAATACCCCATAGAGGTAGTATGGTGAAATAAAGGAGGATAATAGGGTGGTTACTAACAAATGAGAATGGGACCTTGTCTGCATAGATAAAGGATGATTTATTATCTTTTTGGAGAACTAAATCACATTGTGTGAAAATGTCCTTTAAATCCATAGTGGGAAGTGCATAGGGCATAGTTTAGGGTGCACATGTAACATAATATGGAAGACTATCCCACATTTAGAAATAGAGAAAAGAAAAGGAATTACAAAAGTTAAACATGATCAATGTGTTGCCTAAGGATATAAGAAGTCTCAAAGTTGTTACTAGAGCTCAAAGGAGAGAACAAGGCTTGGAACACACGTAAATTCCCAATGAGCCCCAATTTATAATGTGCATATAAGGATACTTACCCCAATTAAAGGAAAGATAAATCATTTCTTGAAGAAGCCAAAGGATTGATGCACTCAATTCAAAACACATATCTTAATGGGAAAATATGGGGAAGCAAAAACACATATCTACGACTAAATGATGTTAATTTTCAAGGAAGGAGTGGTTGTCACACTACAAGATCTCCTAAGATTAGTAATTGTTTTACATGATGAGGATATATCACAAAACATATCCAAATCATTCAAGACTCTAATAAAAAGCACAATGAATGGAGAAATACAATCAAATATGCATGTATGGTATGTGAAGACAAAGAAAGCATGGGATGTAGTACCAGAGTTAAATATAGTCTTGGGAGGATATGAAATAAAAGATACGGTCATTCATTTTGGAAGCACCGTCAAAATGATGTTGAAATCCATTTGGGAAGCTATGGGAAATCAAGCTTTAACTTACAACCATGTTACTTTCAACCTCATAGACTATTGGAGAGTAGACCAAGTTAGCTGACTAAAGATCTAGAAACTCAAGTCGAAGACTTAAGTTTAAAAGGGGATTTTGAAGTGATTGAAATGAACACCAATGAGACACACTACCCTATGTTAATTGGAAAAAATGGGCATATGATGGAAATATGACAATTAACACAACAACAAATCAAATGAAAGTGTACCTCAACGAATCTATCATTGTTATACCATGAATAAAATTGGACAAAAACCATACATTATTCCTAAGGAACCTATGTTTCCCTATGCACATGATATTGAAAGTTGGTTTAAGGTAAAACATCATGACAAACCCAAGTCTCCACAATCCAAGTAGGAAAGGAATAGAGATGATTATAGAAATTGGGAGATTCATGTTACTATGCAATCCAAGAATGTGTTTCTAGAAGAAGAATTGTAGTACACCATTAGGGATATGACTAGATATGAGATAACACATTTATATGTATTTACATGAAATGAGTAGGATTATACCGAGACCAAAAATAAATTCATATACCGTGGGAGCCATAATCTTCAATTGGTGGGATTGAGATGTAGATTGTAATCATTAGATGCGTATAGAAAATGAAGTTATACCAATGAGAATGGTTTAATTAGAAGAAAAATTTATTCTACAATTCTTCAAAGCCTCTAGTCTAAATGCATTTTTGGTTGAATTTCATAAACATGTGCCACAAAAATACATGAGGATAAGCACATTGGATTATGCATCGAAGGTAATAGTAGCTACATGGTGGGACATACATAGAATAAAGAACCTTTAATGGACTGAAGCAATAGGCATGATGCACGTAATATTTGATTTACCTTATAAACTAACAAAAGAGTGGCCTATGTACTATGTAGAATAATATCCAAAAAACTCACCTTCAAGGGTGCATTG
Organism: Taxus wallichiana var. yunnanensis; assembly: GCA_018340775.1. Classification (NCBI taxonomy): domain Eukaryota; kingdom Viridiplantae; phylum Streptophyta; class Pinopsida; order Cupressales; family Taxaceae; genus Taxus; species Taxus wallichiana. Next base: position 324,738,531 of record CM031235.1, on the reverse strand, counting down.
AGGCCTAGAAAATACAAAAATTGAGCCTAAATGGTGGGTTCATATCTTCCTAGAAACACTTCCTCCACTTCCAAAAGCTTGGTATTGTCATCATGAGAGAAGAAGAGAGATGAGTAATTAGGGATAGGTGCAAGAGGTTTTTTTCAAATCTTCACATTAAAAGATACCAATCCCGTGGTAGATGCAACTCTTCAGAAGATCAAAACATTCTTATGTCATGGAACTATTGACTTAGAAGGAGCTGAATTTTGAAATCCCAAAGAAACCAATCAAAGGAATTGTGCAAACAACACTACTAGGACTTAAGCAATGAAAGAGGAGATGTATCACAAACTAGAGGTATGTTATAGAGTAGGAGATAACAAGGAACAAAAAGAGGATCCAAATATTAATGAAGATGTGGAACTAGTATGAATGTTTGAACCCAAATGCATTGAACCTCTATTGATCAAGAAAGAATTACCCAATGAAGAAGACGAATATCTATACAATCTAAACATAGAAGAAAAAGAAGGCTTGAGAAAGTAGAAGACACCACAAATAAACGAAAGGCTAAAATATACCTTGAACTAGTACACAACATCATATAAAAAATTGTTCCATTAGGAATAATAATTTTTCCACTATTGGAGACTATCTGAATGGAAAAAGAAATGTTTGAGATCTTGCAATTAATCAGTGAGACTATGAAGATACATTCCCACTAAATTTAGTGAAATAAAGTGAGTGGATCCATCACTAGGGGAACACATGAACTAAAAGAGGGAGAATAACCTATCAAAAAGAGGCATTACATGTTAAATTCAAATATGTAAACAAATGTCAAGGAAAAACTAGACCACATGGTGGAAACATGACTAATTATTCCCACAGATAAATTAGATTTGGTGAGCCCTATAGTCACTCAATCAAAGAAAATAGGAAAAATCAAAATATGTGGTGATTATAGAGCTTTGAATGATGCATGTGTAAATGACCCATTTCTAACACCACTTACTAATGAAATTCTACAAGCAATCGTAGGACATGAGGTGTACTCTTTTACAAATTGATTCTAGTGAATATCACCAAATTCCAATTGTGTAATAATATCAAGCAAAGAATATTTTCTCAACCAAAAGGGGAAGTTTTACATACCAAGTAATGCCTTTGTAGATGAAGAATGCACATGTAGTCTTTTCCGAGTTGTGGTCACTACATTCAAAGATTTTAGACATGTTTTTTTGGAAGCCTATATGGATGAACAAGAAGTTTTATCCCTATTCAAATAACACATCTCTAAGGTACATCTCATGTTATAATTTTTTAGAGCATTGTTCGTTGCATTGAATTTGAAGAAATGTTTTTACTTTACCCCTTACGGAGTGTTACTTGGACACGTTGTTTGCAAAGAATGAATTATGGTAGATCAAGCAAAAATTGTAGTTATAATTGATCTCAAACCTCTTACAAATCCCTCTAAATTTTGTGCATTTCTTAGACACATAGGTTATTACAGGAAATTCATCGGGAGATATGCTAGTATTGTGCAACTTCTCGAGCAATTATTATTGAAGGAAGCTAAATTTGAGTGCACAACGAAATGTCAAAATGCATTCATGAAACTTAAATAAAAGTTAGTCGATTGCATCAATATTATTTTTTCCAGACTAGACCAAAGTTTTTCATGTACATGTTGATGCTTTAGGAAACACAATCGATGTAATCCTTACACAACCAAGAGAAGGAGGAATTGATCACCCGATTCATTTTGTAAGCTGAAATTGTCACCAATAGAGAAAAACTACACAACTATAGAACAAGAGACTCTAGCCATGGTCTTCACACTTAAAAATTTAGGAAATATATTTTGGCAACACTATTTGAATTCTTAACGAACCACCAAGCATTGCGGTATTTGGTAAATAATTCATTACTAGGAGAAGGATATCAAGATGGCTTATGTTCTTTTAGGAATACAAATTTAAGATAAACATTAAGTGGAGAAAAGAACATGTAGGATTTGACCATCTATGTCACATCAATACAGGGTAAAAACATGAGGATTTGGATGAAGATGCACCAAATGCGCACATGTTTCAAGTTATTGCAATCCCAAAACAACTTGAGGAAATTATGCAATTCCTTTAGTAGGGGATTTTACCATAACACTACTTGAAAAAGAATAAGAAACAACTTCTCACTAAAATGTTGGCTCACACAATTATAAATGGATTTTTGTATAAATTATGTAAGGATGAATTATTGTAGAGAGTTGCATTAGATCATGAAAGAGAATCAATATTACATGAGGCACATACAACCATAAAGGAGGACATTTTGTAGGTGAATTGACTAAGAGGAAGATCTTGCAAAGTGGAATTTAATGGTTTACCCTATTTCAAGATGCATAACACATTGCCAAGTATTGATATATTTGACATTGAATAGGGAAACACAACCAAAGGTATGAAATGCCACTTAATCTATTCTTAGCCACAAAACCTTTCAAATAATGGGGGATAGATTTCATTCGGTTGATTCATCCACCATCAAAAAGATCTAAAAATAGGTATATCATCATGACAACTTATAGTGTAGAATATTATTTATCCTTTATTTTTTATTATGGATTATTCATACACATGGATTATCCCTACACTTGTTAAGTTAGCTCGTTAATCTTGTGGAGTTGACTTAACTACCATTATATTTTAGTGGGAGTTGTATATGTCTATTATTAGGCTCCTTTACCACTATTATTGGTGGTGGTTACACTTCATCCCGTATGTACATCTTGATTATTGAGATATTAACGGGAGTGTGTTGAGTTGGAGATATTCTCATCTTATGCAAATTGTCTCATGTGATTTTTAAACTTGCAGTTTTTGTGTGTGTTTAATCTTGCCTTCATGTAATTCATGTATCACATATCTCATTAGTGCATTCTTTGAGCGAGTTGATCGGTGACATTCTCTCGATATGATATCGAGCTACACGGGTATTAGATTGTTTGGTGGTTTTTCTTACAAGTATTTCATTTGAGGCCATTATTTGTAATAGTTAGTTTACTAGTTTGTGTTGGTTCGTGTGGGTATACTTGCATTTGTAGGATTCAAGAGGAGTTATTCACCCATAGAGACCATGTGCAATCCTTTGACCATGTGAGCAGGCATTGTTTAGCATATTGTATGCGATCTGTAAATGGAGTTTTTAAAACAAATAGCTCGTGATCTTGAGTATTAATTATAGATATGGTTGTTTTAATTCTTTGAGGAGGAGTTAGACTGATTTTTCAAAGCATACAAGCCCTGGTAGAGAGGTAGACACCTCCACGTTCTTGCGACCCATATAGCCCACTTAGGATGGCGGTGATTGGAGGCACTACTTAGCCCACATAGGCCCAAATACGCACATGCGAGACTCTCTCCTTTCATGCACATGTAGAAACTCTCCTAATCTAAAAACTACAAAAATGCCCCTGCTTAATCCATTATTGCACCCCAAACACATCGCGGGTGCCATTCTTTTACATGGGACACCACTTTTCACCTCCAATGAGGTGTTTTTTGAAAAACCACCTAAAACCACCTCCTTCAACTCCAAAGCGCCTCCTTAGAGGTCATCATTGCCTCCTTAGCCTTGTGTTAGCTACCCACAACCTCATATAGACTTGCAACCGTAAAAGCGCCTCAGATTTTTCCAAATCCATCAAAAATTCATCTAAAACCTCTTTTTTTTTTTTAAATGTGGTATTGGTTTTTTTGTGGTTTTGGTCTTTTGAAAAGGTTGTTTTAGGTATTTTAGTGTTTTTTGGTATCTTTTAATATTTGGGAAAAATCACTTTAAGAGGATTTAATTCCTCCTCAAAAACTAAACCATTGTATTCAACATTCTTTGTCGATTCCTACGAGTGGTTGGAAGGCTAGGTTCACCTTAGCAATAGAGCATTTTAAATTTTTTTAGTGCAAATGTATTTAAAATAGGCCTTATTTATGGGAAAGTAATTGTTTTTTGATCGGTAGCTCGAAACCGAGTGTCATCTTTGTAAAAGTTGATAAGTTGTCATTTCCAAAGGTGCATTGAGCCTATTTGCATTATAAAACACACTAATGTATAAAGTGCCAAAATTTGGGGAGCTACCTAATATAGTTTCTAGGGGGTGTTGGAATCACATGCAGATGCATTTTTGTCTAAGTTTGACGTCTCACATTCTTGAGTGTGTTCTCGCATTCATATTTTTGCATTATGTGGATGTATTTTTGGTTGAGACCGATGTCCATTGAGTGTGCATTTGTCGCCTATGACTCATTTGCATCGATTTCTCTCATTTGTGGATGCACGATGGAAGATGTGCTTCATAAAATTATGCTTCATAGGACCAATACTAGATCAAAGCTCTACCACTTCTTCCTAGTAGGGCTAATCATGCATTATGGCATTTGAAAAGGAACATTTTGATATCCATTCTTATATGGACAAGTACTACCCTTAGTGACCCGGATCAACTTGAGGACCTGGATCAACTCATATGATATGGTTCTTGGTCACTTTTAATGTACATTTTCATGCCTCTCACCCTCACATTACATAGTTATTGCAAAAATGAGGGCTCACTCCTAATGTCAAAATTTTTATGCAATGGAGGACAACTATCTACTCTATATGGAGAATTATATCTAGGATGGGGGTAGGGGTGGGTGTGGGTGGCCCCTCTTTATAAATTGCATATTGGAGTTTAGATCTAGTCAACATGAACTCAATGGAAACAACAAGCCCTCGCCCTCCGGATGGAGATAGATCCAATCATGTGGCACATATGGAGTGTCCGACGATAATGTTTGGAGCATTCTTCATACCTTATTTGGAGACCATTCAAATATTGTAGTTCCTAACCATTCTAAGACTATTGTTTCCACCCCCATTTTATGTGATGATAATTTTGTTGATACAGATTTGCTTGTTCATATTCTTGATGATGAGGATTTTCTTCTAGTTTTAATGACATGAGTATTGATGAGGATACATATGCTCACTCTCACAATCATCTTTTAGAGAATGTTGAATCTCCTTGACTCTCCCACCATCAGAGATCCATTAGACACTAGGTAGAAATGTTCTAAGTTTCATAGTGTTCCACCTTCTTCATTACATTTGTCTCCGATCTACCATAATTGTGTGAGGCATCTTCTACTCCTACTTCTGTGTTGATGATACATTCTTGTCGACATTACTCTTTTTTTTTAGCAACCCTTTTAAGATACATTTTTATTGGACCTCAAATGTCTTTTTACAAACAATACTTGTGTTGCAGTGCAAGGAGATGCTCTTCCATTTGCAGAGGCTTCAAACATTTGTACTTTACATGATTCATATATATCCATTGATGGGAATTTTCCTTCTAGGATAGCAGATCACTTCTACTATTTTGGAGATCATCGTTATTCCACCTCGATTGTGGATCCCCATTCTTCAATTGTGAGGGTCGGTGGGCCGTCACTTCATATGGACATTCTTTATGTGAATGTACATATCCATCCTCTCACATATCTAATTCAATGGTATTAGCATCATTTCTTGTGCATACTCTTGCCAAACCTATGTCACATTTTAATCGTGGACCAAATTTACGATTCTTCATAATATTGCCTTCAACTTCCTTTATAGAGTGGGTAGACTTTCAATACACCTTTTATGTTCTTCCTAAGGGTAGAAACATTGTTCTATGCAAATGGACCTTCTTACTATTTAGGCGGAAGACGCGTCATCGACACTCTTATGGGGACCTTCTATAGCTCTCCTCTTATTTCTATCTCTAATTTCTTGGACCTTCTCTAGGTACTTATAGGGGCTTCTTTTTAAGGATATTTTCACTATGTACTTCTCTTTTCTCTCTTTTGGGGGAGTTTTTTCTGTTGGGGTTTATCCTTTTACTCCACTTTGTGAGATTTATATTGTACTTAGGTACTTGATTAGGCCTTGTTACAGGATCCATTTCTTTTCCCCACGTAAGCTACACTTAATGGGGGGTGTTAGTGTAGAATATTATTTATCTTTTATTTTTTTATTGTGGATTATTCCTACACATGGATTATCCATACACTTGTTGAGTTAGTTTACTTAGGTGTACTAGTTGTGTGGAATCAACTTAGTCTTTGGAGTTAGCTTAATTTCCAATATCGATTAGTGGGAGTTGTGACGCCTATTCTTAGGCTCCTTCACCACTATTCTAGATTGTGATAACACTTATTTCCTCCCATATTTACATCTTGATTATTGAGCTATTAATGGGAGTGTGTTGATTTGAAGCTATTATCATCTTTTACAATTTTCACATATATTATTCATACTTGCAATTTTGTGTGCGTGCTTAGTCTTGCCTTCGTGTAATTTATGTCTCACATATCTCATTAATGCATTTTTAAATAGTTGATCCATGACATTCTCTTCGATACAAGTTGTTATATTACTATATGGGTCAAATTCACAACCTAAAATAAATTACACAACACGAGACACAACTAGGTTTCTATATGAAAACATGATAACGAGTATGGTATCGATTCCTCCAAAATTTAGTCAATAATCGGGAACACAATTCTTAAATAACAAAATAAAAATCCTTACAGAAGAATTTACAATTGTGCATAATCAAATCACAACATACCACTCATAAGTAAATGGACAAGTGGAGACCACTAACAAAGTCTAGAAAAGAGTGTTGAAAAAGATCTATAATGTTAACGAGATGATAGGGAAGATGGAATACCCACAATATTTTAGGTGCATATAACAAACTATAAGAGGAGTATAAGACAAACACCATTCCAATTGGTCTATGGAATATAAGTAATAATTCAAATAGAATATATTGTACCAAACATATGTATTGCGATCATCACACAATTAGAAGATAAAGTCCATCGAAAACACACTTGTGGATTGGGAAAAAATGGATGAAAACCAAACAAATGTGCAATGGAATCAAGAGGCACATAAACAAAGTCAAAAAGTATGACATGACTGTAATCTTCATTTTACCTAATTTCAAATGGAACATATGATTTCAATTTATGAAAGCATACTTAAAGCACACATGGGAAAATTCCACATCAAGTGGAAAGGACCTTATATCATTCATCATAACATAAAATAGGGCATAATTGTATTGCAAGATCTAAAGGGGAACATTTTACGAGAAAATCAATAGATGTAGGATATAAGCCTAAAATGGATAATTATGCGATGTGGCAAGAAAGTGGCAATAAGTGTCTTTCGACACATCAATTAGAGTATGAATTTTCAAAATTTTATGCAAGTGTGATAGATAGAAGTTTGTATTTGATCAATTTGTCTTTTAATGTGTTTAGAAAAATTAAGGTTCAAAAGATCACCTTTAAATGACCGAAAATGAGAACACTTGAACTAAAGTGAATAGAAAATGTAGAAAACAAATAAATTTGGAAAACATAAGAAATAAGAAAACAAATTAGATAAAAATAAATTTGAAAATTTGAAATGATGGAAAGTTACAAACTCACGAATTTGTGTGCCCGACACATCACACTACCAAGATTTTAAGTAAATGAAATTAAGAGGCAAGTCGGTGTGACACCAAGCCAAATATCTAAAGGATAAAAGGAATTAAGGTGGTAGATCAAAGCATAAATGAGTCAAAATTGTCACATTGCATCTAGAAGGGATATAAACAAGAGATAGAGTTGAGAGAAAAACACATTTTGCTAATTTAAATGTAAGAAAACATGATTATGAAGTTAGAGAAATTTTAAAATTTGTAGGAATTTAAAATCTAAAAGTCACGTTTGTAAAAAAACACCTAAATAGTAATGCAGATCAATTCACCCGACCATCAAACCTAAGGTTGAAGGCATTATTGAGGAACAAGGAATCACATTCCATCCTCTCGAGTGACTCATAGAAGAAAGGCATGGGAATTTCCACAATGTTGAGGCAAATAAAGTGGAATGACCCACCACATCATGACCTAAGTAATAAGAGCAAAACAAGATTGGGGCACAAAGAGGCCCACAATCCAAACTAAAAGTACAAAAAGGTAGATAGGAGATAAGGATCCAATGTGAGGAATGGTTGTTGATAAGATTTCCATATTACTATACATGAGAGATTACCCCAAGTTCATGTAAACAATCATGAATCATTATTATAATGACACCATTTGATTCATTGTGTAAAATGTAGTCCCCGATAATGCATCCACATTCACTCAAGCGTTGGTGCCAAATACAAGTATATCTATGCAAGCCCATGACCATGGGTGAAATAGTCAACTACGAGCATTTATGGACATTTTCACAATGGAAAGGGAATCCTTTGGGAGTCATTATTAATCAAGTAGTTTGAGTTTTGGAAGAGATTCAGAAAAGAAATATTTTAGTAAGCAACATGTGGAAAGCAAGCAAGCATCCCTTCGTGTAGTGGATATTATTATAAGAATACGAGAGGATGGAGACGGGTTCAACTAGCCTAAATTCCTATCACATGGACTCAACAACAATTTATAAAAGGTAACTTAAACTATGGGAAGGCATAATTGAAGTCGAAGATAAATATCAATGATATGATCAGTTTTCCAACTCATTTCATCCAAGCCATACACAACATACAAAGACATATAGAAGATGGGAGACTAGCTCATTGTATGTTGAGATAATTTTTTTATATAATGAGGTCATATTGCATTCTAAAAGAGCCAATACTAAACACCCATGGCACTCTATTATTCATCAACACATAAATAACAAAAGTAGAGATAAGAAGGAAACGTGACATTATTTACACCAATTTACTACTATTTGCACCGAGAAGCTAACATAACCAATTATGGTAGGCCTACAAAGTAGAGAACTACATAACTAGAGATAGAATCTAAATCCCCATCACAAATGGAAGCCAAAATAATTAAGTAGGAAAAATAAAAGGAAGTGGGCACTATACAAGTTGAGAAGACCCAACCAAATGTGGAAATATATCCAAGATTACCCATTGGTTTGTTGACTTAAAATTTGACAAATTAAAAGTAACTAGAGACAAAGTATGTACAATGTTGTTCAAAGACATGGGCACTAAGATGTGCCCACCGAAGAGATAGAAGAGGGAGGGATTAATGTGCAAAGAAATGCAAAGAGCACAAGATTTTAATCCAAAAGTAAAGCTTGCGAGATCGTGAATTCCACTCACGTCGTGTTCTCTCATGATCAACATAGGTGGGATGATTTCACACATGACCAACTAGTTAAAAACATCATCCAAGGACTCAATGATGCAAGATTTGATCCTAAGGTTGAACCAAAGGATGAATACCAACCCATACATGTTATTTCATTTATCATTATCACAAGAGAGGTAACACTTCTAGATTGGAGAGTTAGCATCATTAGAACAGCTCCACTCACACAAGAGGAGATTCTATAACAATCATAAAGAAAAGTTTCATACAAAAGAGAAAAACATGGACAAAAGAGGGAGAAATCCAAGGCATGTAAAAGGATAAAAGTGAGTCCTAAAATTTTCATACAACAAATGGTCAATACACCTTCTCCTCCATCTCCACAACATCTAAGTACTCCTATAGAGCGGGGCACACAATAGAAAAACTTATGTGGCATATGCAAGTAGACCTAGTGGCCACACCTCCTATTCCAAAACCACTTATGGATGAGTACATAGTGACCAAACATCTAGAAAGCACTGGAATACAAAAAGGAGGAAGAGGAGAGAAATCCTAAGGAGTAGGAGGTTTAACACCAAAAACAAGCATCTACATAGGTTGAAGCTCAGAAATCCATGGAGGAAAACATGAGCCACAAGGAAGAGTAAAAAGAAAAAAAAAAAAGACAACGATAAATAAAAAGAAAAAATAAATGCCAAAGAAAGAAATAAGATAAAGTAAAGAAAAAGAAGATGCCAAAAAACAAGAAGAAAAATGAAAGAGTAAGAAAAAGAGGAAGGAAAAAGACGATAAGAAGAAAAGATTGAAAAGAGAAATATGTTAGCCATTGTGTCTATGATGTTGTCAATGATGTGAAATTTCATTTATGGAAAAGTGTGTCTAGGTATCATAGGTGTCTTCATGAGGCATGTTAATCAAGGTTAACTTGAAGGTTGATTGGTAGTGTTTGGTTTTGGTGTAGTTGATGTGGTATCTTTATATGGTCTTGAGCATGGTGCAAGCAAGCATGGTCATTATATGAGTTCTAAAGGTAGGTATAAGGTCTAACATGGTTAGTATAATGTGTCAAAGGTTTCTAAGTGTCTCTGCAAGTAGTCAACAAGGTTAGTTCATGTGATGTCTTGTGTTGAAGTAGTCATTTAAGGCCTAGTCCTAGACCTAGGTCATGCATGATGAGATAGTGGAATGAGATATGAAGTAGGAAAGTGTACAAGCATGGAAATGTGTTATGAAATTACATATGAAGTGGGGAAGGCATCTCAAGTCAATATTCAGAGGTATAATGCATGTACAAGGTCCACGGAAGCAAGTTTTTGAGAATAAGGCATGTTTGCATAGGTAAGCCTTGGTGGTGAGATAGTTTTAGATGCATTGGAGAAAGGATGTGACTTAGGAAAATTAGATAAGGTTATCATGATGATTTAGGTCAAATTTTAGGTCAAGACAATGAAGGAAGAGCAAAATAATGAGTTTTTGAAAAATCGAGCTCTTAGAGAGTAAAATCCATCTCGATAGGTGAAGTTCATTTGCTCACTTACACGCGTGTCTTCTATATTGGATTCATAGGTTTTGGGGGATGTTTTTCCATTGAGCTAAGATCATTTTATAAAAAAATGGATTAATTTGGTTGTCAAACATTTATGAACAATCGTTAACAAGTCAAACAGGTTTGAAACCCTAGTTAAACCCTTCCTCTAGAGTGATATAGAATAAATTATTGGTTTGGGATAAATGGTCTAGGAAATAAAATGTGATACATTATGGTTATAGAGGATTCTCCAGGGCTTAATTTGGTGGTGGTCTCATGATCCAGGAGTCGGCTAGGAAGTAGGAGAAAAACCCTTATTTTGTGGAAATTTGTAGTTTTAGGGATGAGATGGAAGCTTCATGAAAAGAAGTGAATTGTTCAAGAATATTGGGAGGTGTGATAGATATCCATACAAAGTTTTTTTGGGGTTTGTGGAGAAAATTTGAGTTACATGTCTCCAAAGGCACCCTACCGCTTTTGGCCTATAAGGGCTAAAACCTAGTCTTGGTGGCTTGAGATGAGTTTGATGGAATGACATGTTGTAGCTGAGTTATTTGGTCATGGAAAGTTGTTTAATACCTGAAATGATGTGTTGGAGCCTTTTTCTTGATCAGATGAGGTGGTTTCATGTTGAAACCCTAGTGGCCTAATTAGCCCTATTAGGTATCTCAAGAAGCCTTGTGGTTCAGATGTGTAAGTGTGATTTTCTCCATGTGACATATGAGTATGATAGATTAAACATGTTTTTAGGTCTCCTTGAAGTTTTCTATATGGTTTTCGGTGCTTGGAAGTTACATTTTAGGTGTTTGATCTTGTTTCTCTCAAGACTAGTTTTTGAGACCATATTTCTAGTTTTGACATATTTCAGAGATTGAAGTGGTTGAGAATCATGTGCTCTATGTTTTAGTGAATGAAATGAGTTATTTCAGAAAGTAGACTCGGATACCTTTCCAATGGTATGCTTCTTGAGCCTTGATGATGAGTTTTTCTATGTGAACTCATTCCTTTTTAGGATTGATTTATGGTGCTTGAAGACCTAGTTGGAAAACTTTCTTCTTGGTGTGTTTCATGGTTGAGATAGTTATGCATGTGTTCCCAAGATGTTTCGGTGATTCTTATAGGTTATTTTTAGTTATGTGGAGCTTCAAGTCTTGATAAATATGTTTTATGCCCTTGAAGTTCATGATTCATTTGTTGGAGATGTTTGCCTTGTTTTAGGCCTTTTAGGTTACTTTGTGCTAGTTCTTATTGGTGTGACCCTTGCCGAACTACTTGGGTATCTTTGAGTATTTTATATGATGTTATAGGTGTGTTTTCAAGTTGGTATGACCAAACTATATGGTCATGTCCGACCTATAGGTATTATGAGCTAGTGTCATGTATATAAGTGAGTTGTAATAAATCATTTGGGTTAGTAGTGATGACGGGGATGTGAGCGAGCTAGAGAAGGGAGAAAAAGAGAAAAGAGGGGTAAAGGACATATTCAAGAAGATTTGTGATGAGTTGAGAAGTGTTGAAGAGTAGGTTTGCAAGGTCATAAGACCTTATTAGCAAAAGAAGGACCATATTTGAAAGAATAAGGAGAGAGCTTATTTTGAGAGGGTTTGAGGAACATGGAACTAAACTTGTGATCATAATCAATTGTTGGAGTAACAAATCGGAAGTGATCATCCATTTTAGGTGGCTTGAGTTAGTGCTTAGTTATCTTGGGGGTTATATCCTCCTTGTAGGATTGGTGTCCTATTAAACTAGGGGTTGGTGCTCCTTGTGGGGTTGGTGCCTCACTAAACAAATCTTGTTTGATGTGTAATATTCATGAAAGTCCTTTGTTATGAGTAATATTAGTAGAGGTTTTAGTGGTTTTTCTTCCCTTGAGGGTTTCCCACTTATATCGGTGTCTTGTGTTCTCTCTCTTGTTTCATGCACTTGTAAATGATTGATACACACTTAATAAGTTTACATGGTTTATGGATGTTGAATGAATGGTTTGAATGATGAATGTGTATGTAATGGAAAATGAAGTAAACATTTTCTAGATTGATTCATCCTCCCCCAGTCCATTTTCTTCTAAAAAATAAAGTAGGAGAAAAAGGAAAGGGTACACAACACTTTGTAGAAGAAATTACAAAGTGGAAGTAGAAGCTCAAAGGGTCTTGACTTAAGAACCATCACAATAAATTGTAGAAGAAGGGAAGAAACAAGAGAAATCAAAAGGAAAATATACTATGAGCAATGTGGAAACCATAAAAATTTCCCTACACAATCACTTAGGTAAGTGTCATAGAAATTGGAGTCTCAAATTTTGGAGAATCTCTACAAAATACAATGGCCTACAACAAAATGGATATAGACATGGCAAAACAATACAAACTCAAATGCAAATAAAAACAAATGATCAAAGGTTGGAAACTATTACAAATGTCCCAAATGATTCCAATGGTAGGATTACAAGAATGAGAGTGATTTAACAAAATTACATCTTAATAAGAGGACTAGAGTATCTTAATATATCATAAACATGTAATATACAACCATACAAAGATGAGAAAGAATAATCAACAAGAGTATAAGAGTGACTTAGCTTATATTTTATGTCTAGACTGGATCTGAGATTGAAGATGGTGGAACAAGCTTAGTTTGAATTGTGTATGCGTTGTCTGGAAAATAGTGATATGGAACTTATTCTGCAATATCACCCAAAAGAGGACATAATCATCGTAAGTGTGCAATGTCTCTGAATTGGGAGCTATTGTCTTGGTGATGGGTACAAATCTAGTTCTTTTAGTGTCTAATAATGTCACCTTTACTTCATTTTATGTCACATCCACTCTATTGTAGGGTTCTCTTGTCACACATGTACCTGCAAAACAAACATTAACTACCTACACAAGACAAAAACATATATTAGACTAAATAAAATATGCATATGCTTGAGTCATAATGACCTTAGAGGTCACCCCAATGTGATTTTCACCAAGTGCTACATTGCATGTTAGACTCAATGTAGTTTTGTTGTGTGTGATAGAAATCATGTCCCTTGAAACTAGGTTTCCCTTGTGTAAGTTGCACCAAGATAGCGGGCTACAACTACTTTGTTCCTAAGATAATGCGTGTTATATTGTACCCTAAGATAATGTGTGTTATGGAATTAAAAATTTTCCTTCTATGCAATGAATGATGTAATCCAAATGTAGTGCTTTTGTTTTCCTTTTCCCCAAGTAGTAGATAGAGAATAATACCCAGTGCCCCTTAGAATAGTTAGTAAGTTATGTATATATATGATTCCTTTACTTGAATTTTGATATTAACAACACTAGAATCTGAACCAAAGTGATCAATACAAGTTTAAAAATATAAACAAGTGGTGTGTAATTTTAAAATGTAAGAACACAAGCGAAGGGATAGAAGCACCCATAGGGGGACAATAACATTGGTTGTTGACCCTTACAGCGGTGCGCTTATGTCGAAAAAAAGCTCCAAAGATAAATCATGAAATGCTCAGTTGAGTAACACATTGTGTGATGTCCAAAAGTAAGCTGGATAATTCCAAAAAGTAGAGGATGAAAGCATGGAAAGGTAAAACAATGTCAATGTAAAGCAAAACAAGTGTTATCAATGTCTAGTTTTATTGCTTAGGAATCATGCATATAACGACATACTAGAGGCATAATGTAATATTAATAAGTGTATAATTTTGTGTCTAAATTTAACCCCACCTTATGTTAGTGAATGAATATTTAGTATCATAAAGTAGATAGAAAGAACATACCTTATGGAGAGCCAAAGAATATTGTAATCGATAACATGTTGAATGGAAATTATAGGATGTGTATCATGGAGTCTAAGAGGGGATAAGAACCCTATGGGTGACTTGTGCACATAGTGAAAAGGATACTTGCATTTTTAGCCAAATATTACCTTTTCCTAAGCATTTTATGCTTGAGATTGTTCCTTGTTCCAGTTTTTTGCCTTTTGTTGAGATAAAGATGGACCTACAAAAGAAGAAAAGTGTAGTCAATGTTCACAATATATGAAATTGAACTTTAACTTAGAGAAATAAGAATTATACTAGAAATGTGTAAAATAAACAAGTGAATCAAAGATAGACTACACCTGAATGCCGAGAGAGAAAGGATATAATATTGTATATCTTTGCCTTGGAGAACTTTTCCTTGGAGATGGATAAAGGGTTTAGGAGTGATCAATTCCTAAAATGATGTGAATAATCTTAGGATTTAGTCATCTTGTTGTCAAAGGAAGAGTGTTGGGAGAGTAGTCGCTTTTCCTCCGTCTATCTATGATGCTTCCCAAAACCCACGGATAAGTGCCATTGTAGATGGTCATCAACCCAATAATAATTAGTCATGGATGACACTTCATTTTAAACATATTATTTTCCCTGCATATGCCTTATGTGATGCTCATTATAAGATACCGATAGGAAAAATGTGAACTGAGAAAGAAAAGTAGTTAGTTCCCTTGCCCAAAGTATGAAACATGTTATTGATTTTGTTCCTTTGTTTTGGATAGTAAATTAGAGTTGAATGTTTTTGCTAGATTCTATGCAAAAATATCACTAAGAAATTGTGCCAACTATCAAATGCATATTTTTACCCTAGAAAAAAACCGCCCAGTAGGACAATGTTCCCACCGTTACTATCTACACTAGGGAGATTCCCCTGTGTTGTTTTTAGCCCATGTATGATTCTAAACCATTTTTTGAGTCTCTATTCTAACCAATTCTACTTTGTATAATTTTGTCTCCTATTTTTGAAAAAACCAAGACGATGAAATAATCACTCGATGGTTTCCCCCCTCATTTGGGGTGTGTGAGATGGATCAATGTGAGTGTAACCCAAATGAGAGGACTTGAATCTGATGTGCACATCTCAAAAAGGATCTTGTAAGAGGAATATATATGTGGATGGAAACTACCATGGTACACCCAAAACAATGGAAAAAATCTAGCAAAAAGTGTTAATGATAAACAATCATGACATAATGTAATAGAAACAAGTCAAACATGCAATAACACATCAAGAGTACAACATAGTAGATGGTGGAAAACATGGGACACCACTTAGGATGTCACAACACATTCAAGTCCTTTAAGACCATAGAAGAAAACAAGCGATCATAGGGCATAACCTATAAACAATGACAAACAAGTCATAATCATAGAAGAAAATATACAAACAAATAATATAAGCAAATAACCATGGTTGTAAGTAAGCATATAATAAAATGGTACACATGAAACACTCGTTAGCTTGTTATAATAATGAATAGTATGTCCCAATGTATATATCTAAATGAAATAGAAATGAAAGTAGTAGATATTGTAATGATAACACCTATATGTGGAAAGGTAGGGAAGATAGGTGTCGTCAAGTGTCTCGATGGGGACCTGGTAGAGAATAGTGTCAACCATCATGCATCATGTGATAACCTATATATAGCTTGCATTCACCTCAAAGTACCATGTGAACATGAATGTGTACATGGAAAAAAATAGAACATACTATGAATCAAGCTAACATGATAGGAAAAATGTAACATGGAATAGTATAAGCAAGCAAAGATACATCCAACCAAGATCTAAGCTAATTTTTTTTATTTTTGCAAATATCTAAATGTTTTTGCATTTTTAGAATATGAGATCCTATGACTATGGAAGGAAAGCAAGGTATCCCCGGTGTACATGTGTGCAAAGTGAGGTTCATGTATGTAATTGTGCACCCCAACACCATGTTCAAATCTAGAATAAAAATGCATTATTAGGTAAAAGGGGAATTAGATGACCCTAAGTGTAAGCTGTCATAGTAATTTATCTAATGAGGATAAAAGTGAAAGGCCCACTACTTGATAATATTAAAGAGGAATGTATTTAAACTAATCTAAGGACCTAATGTCATGTGAAAGTACATGTGTCATGACATGCAAAGTAGGATTGTGTCATTGATTTAATTTAATTTGAATTAATTAAATTTAAGTATTATAAAGTAAGCGGTGTACAAATGAAAAATACAAAATTGACATAAGCAAACTAAGATTTAAAATGTAAAACCCTAAGCAAAAACATGAGATAAGAGGACTTAGTTGATTCACGCATAACACGGAAGTGATCCGAGTAGGAGAAGTGATGAACATGATCTTAGCAGTGTCGTATCTAACCTCTGTAAATTCGGAGCTCATGGAAAATGCCGAGAGAAGGGGCCAAAAAAGACAGGGATGCTTGTGTGATGATGAATGGATATGAGTGCCGTGATTGCACAAAATATAAAGATTTAGTTTTGTTGTGTCACGCAGGGGAGTGCCACAATTATTCTTTTTGATCACCTAATGTTTGCACTATGATCATTGATGATACATGTAACTCCAAAATAGAAGTTCACTACACAAGCCCACAAACCACATCAAACCTAAAAAGAAAAATGTAGAATGGGGAGTCAGACTGACCCTGACGGTCACCCCGAGAGTGAACTTACAATTTGATTTGATTACACTACATCTCTTAGACTCCATGTAGTTCTTGTGAGTGTGTGTAGAAATGTGCACCCTAGGATGCCCTTGTGCAAGATGTACTTGATAGTGGGTTGTAACTAGAATGTAGAAATCTAGTAGAAGGTGTGGATGGAATATAATGAACTTCCCCCCTTATGTATGTTGTGTATGCATAATATGTAGTCCCTTGTCCCTTGAATGGATGCTAGATGGATGCCTTAGAGTGCTTTAGGTGCCTTTTGAATGCAAGCTTAGGTGATGATAGTAATGTTTAGTGTTTGGTCCTTCATTTTGAAACATAACTATGTATTTATATGATTCCCTTGTTTGAATTTCATAATTTACAACTGGAAGACTAACCCATAAGTGAAAAATATTCCCAAAAGATAAAATAGACCCAAAAGGAGTGAGTAAAGATAAAAAAGGGTCAGGGGCACCCAGAGGGGAAAGGAGCACATTGGGCGTTGTTGTCTGGCTAGGCGTTGGTGTCTGAAGCCATAAAGATAAAAAAATAAAGTTTCGATTGCATTGTAGGGTGTGCAAGACTAAATAGAAAATAAGTGACAAATAAAATAGGCCAAAGATAGTTGTTAACCACTAGTTTTCTTACTTAGGAATCATGTAAATGCTAGCATGCTTTTAGGACATAGAAATGTACCCAAGTGCATGATTTTGTGTCTACATTTCCCCCACTTTATGTTGTTGAGTGAATACTCGATAACATAAAGTAGATAAGAGATGTGTACCTTATGATTTTGTAGAGATGTGTGAAAAATGTGCGAGTGGACAAGTGAAGTGTGAAATGATGCAAAGTGAAGCGTGGAGACTAGGAAGGAAAGTGACCCTAGGGGTGAAGAGTATGTGTTGCATTGTACTTATTGTTGTACTTGTATTTTGTTGTTGTAGGTTACTTCTTGTTGCATATTAAGGAGAACATGTAAAAAAGAGAAAAAGAGTAGTTAAAGTCTTGTATATGAAAAAAAGTATGCAAAAGTATGTAAAAGTGTGTAAAATTAGTAGTAAAAGGAAAGTGTGTACCTGATATAAAAGAGTGTAAAGGATAGAAAATTGTCTTGAAATGCTGTGAAAAGTGATTTTTGGGGAGATCTCATGCCAAAAGCGAGTTTTTGGGTGATTTCACATTAATAAGTGAGTTTTTAGGTGATCTCATGCCAAGTGTGAGTTTTTTTGGGTGATCTCATGCCAATGTGAGCAAGTGTAGAGCAAGTGGGGAGAGAGGTCTAGTGTTACTCTCCTTCCATGACTTTACCCGATAAGCACCACTATAGATGGTATGTCCTGATTTGTTCTTGATGTCCCGATTGTTACTGAATTAGTTCGATTATATTGTTGGAATTGAAGGATATGTATGCATGCAGAATTTATTAAGCTGAAGGACTATGTATGTGCTGTGAAATTACTTTGAACACTTATGTAGACTATGTGATTTGATAAGATGAAGATATGTGTGCCCCCAAGACATTAGTGCTTTGGGTAGGAAACAAGCACCAAATACACTATTGTATGATTTTGGGCATTGGTGTCTATGTTGTGTTGAGGACCCAAGTTAGATTCTAGGTCATTCTGTGATTTATAATTTTTGTTTGTTTTTTTCTATATTGTGTTATGATAAACTCTAACTCTTAGTTGATTGTAGGGGTGATTTGTTCACCCAATGTATGCCCCCTTGTTTGGAGTGCATGTGACCTTGATAGGAGATTGTGACCCAAAAGAAAGGACTTGATGTTGTGTTTATTATATCCCTGTAGGGGTAGGGGATGTGCATCATAGAAACCAAGGCACATGCAAACAAAGTGGGCTAACATGTGTTAGTAGAAAAAGTAGCAAACATGCAATAGAAGACAATGTAATCAAGCAAGTGTGTAAACAAAGTGGACCACAAAAATTAGGTTTCATACATGGGACATCGCTCATAATGTCACAAGACAATCAGGGTCGAAGCGGCCAAAAGCATACAAGACAAAGGGCATAGCCCATAAACAATAACATACAATAGAAAACAATGGAAAGAAAAGTGTATCAGATAACCATGGTGGCAAATAGTCTGCAAAGCAAATGCTACACATGAAGCACCCGTTAGCATGTTAGAAAGATAAAAATTATGTCAAGGCATGTATGTATCAATGGAAAGTAATGTGCTAGAAAGTAGAAGTAGTAAATGATGAAACAATAACACCTGTAATGTGTGAGAGTAGGAAATGTAGATGCCCCCAGGAGCCTCGGTGGGACTGGTAAAAGGTATAGTGCCAAGCATCATTACAACGTGTGAAAATATGTAAGAGATCTACATTCACAACTAGAGACCAAGTGAACATGCATGTGTATATGATAAAGATAATGACATACATGAGTATCTGACTAGCATAGTAAGCAAAGTGCAACATGTAAGTAGTATAAGTAAAGCAAGAGTAAGTGTAACCAAGATATGCAAATGTAGTGAATGAGTGTGATGGAATGGTATGTAATGTGTGAATTATGATAGGAGCAGCGTGCCCCCAATGGAGGATGTGTATGAGATGAGGTTCATTTATAAAAGACCCCTCAACAATCAAGAATGAACCATATAGAACAAGAGTGTGTCATCGGAAATGGTTTGAAAATGTGTGTTAGAAAGATAGATCATGAATTATAGAGCGTGAAAAGTGAATGTGGTGAGGTTCATTTCAGATTTAGACCTCAACAGTCGAGTATGAATCATGGAACTAGAGTGTGTCATAGGGTAATGGTTTGAAAATGTGTGCTAGAAAGATATATCATGAAGCGTAGAGTGTGAAAAGTGAATGTGGTGAGGTTCATTTCATATTTATACCCTCAACATTTGAGTATGAACCATGGAACTAGAGTGTGTCATAGGGTAATGATGATATAATATTTGTATCAAGGTGTGTTAAGAAAGATTAGATGTGAAAGAAATGAAATGTAATAGAGACATAATAGAGATATAATGATAATATGAGAGGGAAGGAAAGCTTGATGCCCCCAAGTATGTGATTATAGAAGGATCAAGTGAATTCATCTAAGAGATCATCAATGTCATGATCGTATCCTATTAGATTTGGGTTAGAAACATGGTAAGCAATAGTGTGGGGTTGATCATATAAAGAGCCTTTGTGGTGTAAATTGTACATGCCCATAACATATTCTTCATCAGTGAAAGGTGGTTGTGGAAATTGTGTGCATACCAGCGAGTGAGATTTTGAGTATAGCTGAGAAATGAATCATTGCAAAGAGATGTGTGGAAAAAGGCATGGGAAATGTGATATCAAGTATGATTAGGATCCAAAGTGCCACTAATGTAGTCAAGCCAAGACTACCCAAGTGTGAGTGGAGAGGAACGAGGAGTACGTGCAAGGAAGATTGATAAGTGGAATATGTGGAGGCCATAAGCAACAATAAAAATACACATCCATGATAAAGGTGAGGATAATGTGGGTGGGAGGAGGAGATCATTAAGTGTGATCCTATTGGAGCATAAGCCATCATGCATGCAAATAGTGTCAGAGTAAGTGGGATCGAATGGAATGTGAGGCCAATAAGAGTCATGTATGAAAAAGAGTGCATGTGAAAGGAGGAAGTGTCGATGATGGAGTATACTTGGGGAGATGAGGTAGGTGGTATGATGTCCAATGTATGGACAAACCCCTAAAAAAGTATCATAAATTAGTGGAAGGAGGGTGTTTTTTGAATTGATATTCACTAGGGCCAATAACAACAAAAGTATCCTAAAAGTAGGATTCATCAATTTCAAATAGGAGTAAAGTTAAGATTGTGTAATGTGTCATCGTTAAGCTCTACGACATTAACCTCATCATCAGAATCATTGGTGCTAGTATTATCTTATTGGATAACATGATCAAGGATGTTGGTGGGGGTGGAACTAGATGTAGCATTGAGAGGAGCCATGACAAATGGAGAAGTAGTAGTCATAGGGGTAGACATGGTGGGTGATAGGATATCAGTAGTATGAGTAGGAATAGATGGCATACATGTAGAGGTAGAAGAAGGATGTGAAGCACTAGACTGACCAACATCATATGTATTAATATTCTGGTATGGAATAGGTTGTGATGGAGGAATAGGCATAGTAGTAATGGGTTCTATGTGGAAAAACTTGAATGGATCAAGGTCAACAGTAATGGTATGTTCATAGCCATCATGTAGGAATTTAATGCATCGATGAACTGTAGAAGGGACAACATGCATTGCATGAATCCATGGTCTACCCAATAAGAGATTAAACTGAAATGAGGTGTCGATAACAAAGAATACAGTAGGAACAATTTTAGGCCCAACTTGTATAGGTAAGGTGATAGTGCCCATGCATGTGTGAGTAGTGGAATCATAGCCACAAATGACTTGAGAGGATTTATTAATTAAATCATCAGTAATGCCAATTTTCCTGAGGAGGGATAGAGCACATAGATTTATAGCAGAGCCATTATCAATGAGTACACGCTTAATATAGATGGTGCCAATAGTAGCAGTGATAAGAAAAGGTGCAAATGGATTTTCAACATCGAGAGGAGGGATATCCTCATCACTAAAAGATATAGCACATGGTATATTTTTGAGAGATTGAATGAGGTGAGTAAAGGAAACAAGTGAATTATTACTTTTAATGTGAATGGAACAAAGGGTGACCTCTAATGTATGACAACAAATTGGGTGCACTATGTAAAAGATCATAAAGAGAGATTTTTGTTGGTGTATTCTTAAGTTGTTTAATGATGTCATAACCCTTAGAGGTGGTGGTAGGAATTATAGGAGTAATAGGCGGTGGAACAGAGACAAGTGGAGTTGTAGGAGGATGAGTGTGGTGAGTGGTGACTACATTGATGGTTAGATCAAGGGTTGGAGTAATAAAATGAGGAGGATGTTGAGTACAAACTCACATAAAATCAGTAGCAATAATATCCATGTCAAAAACTTTGGTTGGAGTAAAATAAGGATATGAATATTGATCCATGAATTCAAAAGAAGGAGATAGATTGTGATACATTCTCATAAGGTAGGGTTTGAGCGATGGGTTCACCAAATGATTTAATTTAATTCAAATTAATTAAATCTAAGTATTATAGATTAACTGGTGTAAAAATGATAAAATATAGAAATGACACAAGCAAACTAAGATTTAAAATGTAAAACCCTGAGCAAGAAGATGATATAAGAGGACTTAGTTGATTTACGCGTAACTGGAAGTGATTTGAGAAAGGATAAGTGTTGATGAACAAGATGATGAGCAATGTTATATACGACCTTTGTAAATTATGGAGATCATGGATAAGGCTAGACAATGGTGTGCCGGCAGGAAAGAAAAGGGTGCCTAGGTGCTAATGACTAGATCTAGGCACCCATGAATGCACAAAATCTAAGCTGATATATGGTTATTGTTGTGTCGTAGGTGTGCCACAATTATTCTCTATTGATCACTTGATGTTCGCATTATGATTTTCGATGATACATGTAACCTATAAAAAAATTTCACCTACACAAGCCCACAAACCACATCAAACCTAAAAAAAAAATGTAGAATAGGGAGTCAGAATGACCCCAACGGTCACCCTAAGAGTGAACTTATAACCAAGCACTACACTACATTTCAAATTCCATGTAGTTCTTGTGAGTGTGTATAGAAATTGTGCCCTAGGATGCCCTTGTGCAAGTTGACTTGATAGCGGGCTGTAGCTAGAATGTAGCAATGTAGTAGAATGTGTGGATGGAATAGAATGAACTTCCCCTTCCTATGTTGTGTATACGAGAATATGCAGTCCCTTGTCCCTTGAATGGATGTTAGATGGATGCCTTGGAGTGCTTTAGGTGCCTTTTGAATGCAAGCTTAGGTGATGATAGTAATGTTTAGTGCTTGGTCCTTCATTTTGAAAACATAACTATGTATTTATATGATTCCCTTGTTTGAATTTCATAATTGACAACTAGAAGGCCGACCCATAAGTGAAAAATATGCCTAAAAGATAAAAGAGACCCAAAAGGGAGAGTAAGATAGAAAAGGGCAAGGGCGCCCAGAGGGGACAAGAGCACCTAAGCATTGTTTCCTAGTTGGGAACTTATATCTAAAGCCATAAAAGATAAATAAGTAAAGTTCCAACTGGGTAGTAGGGTGTGAAAAACCAAATAGAAAGCAAGAGACAAAGAAAATAGGCCAAAGATAATTGTCAGCCACTAGTTTTCTTGCTTAGAATCATGTAAATGCATTAACATTCTTATAGGACCTAGAAATGTACCCAAGTGCGTGATTTTGTGTCTATAATCATGCATGTGGAGGATGAGACTTGTAAGTGTGCCTATATGTACCATGTATACCATGTATCGTATGTGGGAACCTCATCCTATGAGATTGGATATGGGATTGATAAAGATATCGTGGTCGAGAAGCAAAAATCACATGTGGAGGAGATCTAGATGGAGATGTAGAACTAGCACTAGGAGTGATATGAGTTCTAGATGTCATAGTAGTATATGTCAAATCCATAAGACCTAATCAATAGGTGTAGAGGTAGGTACACTAGGGGTAGTAGTAATCGAAGAATTTGGGGTGAAGAGGCCATAGATAGGAATTTATGGTGAGATGGATCGAATAATGACAATGTGATGTCCATGTATGATTTTGAGACATAAATTAACTAGGGATGGAACCACTTTAACATTCTTAAGCCAAGGATTTCCTAAGACTAGGTCATAATGCGTAACCTCGGATCCAACAAAGAAAGGCATAGAGATAGTAAGAGGCCCAATAGTATTGGGAGAACCACACACCCAAAGAAGTAGGGGATCTACATGTCAATTGAAATAATATAAACCCAATAAATCTCAAATTAAATATAATGAACATACATTACATTTGAAATTAGGATGCACCATAACATTGTTAACAACACAAATACCAACAAAAGCATCAATGTGAATTCTATGTGATGAAGAAGAAGCATGAAAATTTGCATCGATGAAAGTAATAATAAATGGGAAATATCAATAGTATCAACAAGAAACCCAAGAGGATGATTAGAAGATGGAGGTGGAACTACATGATAAACATGATTAGAAGAAGACTTGAGAACCACTTTGTCATGTTTGGGTAATGGATCATTAAAAATCTTAAGTTTTCCATTTTCATTTGTAGATTTAGAAATAGTAGGTTCAGGAAATCAAGTTCATTAGTATCAATCAAGTCTTGAATCAAATGTCTAAGCTTAAAGCATATGTTAGTATAATATCCATTACATTTATGATATCACTATGTGTTTTTTCATCAAAATTATTACCACAAGGATAATTAGAATCTAACTCAGGAGGGCATGGAAAAGAAATCAAATTACTTTCAATTAGCTTAGGAAACAAGATGTGAGGTGGATATGGAAATATAGTAAAATTGTGTCGCCGTGTAGGTTATATTTGGAGATTTTTTGGTTGAGATACAACATTAAAAGTAGGCTTGGGCTCATTAGATTTCTCTTAAAGGTAGATTTATTTTGGAATTTTTAATAGATTGATTGGAATTATTATCACCATACTTAAGCTTTCCCATAGAAAGTAACTCATTTTCAAATTTTAAGAGTATGACATAAATGATCAAAAAACAAAAGAATCAAAGACCACACATTTTTGAAGAGGGGGCAAGAGACTTTAGACAAATAGATCTTGTAATTCAGTTTTAGCTTGATTACATTTGTAGTCACAAAATCACGCACTTGTTATTACATTAATGCCTCTAGGTATGTTATTTTATATATGGATCTTGCATAAATAAAAGTGTTCACTAGTGACCCATCACTTTGGTCTTGATGTCGATTAGTGAGGCATCATCTTTATTTGTTTGGGTCATTCAACACTTTTCATTCCAATTTTGTCCATCTTTTAGGGTGTCTCGGGTGTCACAATTTTCTCAATTGTCTTCTTTAGGTCTATGTTGGGGCGCCCCGATCCGTGATTCTAGGTGCTTGTGTCATCATACTTTGTGGTCTTAATTTTTTTGTTCGAGGTCGGTCTTAATGGTTACCCCATGTATTCCTTTAGGTTGTAGTCGGTAGTTTCGGATCACTAGTGTCAAAATTTGAACAAGAGATCCCTATATAAACAAAGCATACTCACTACATTATGGGTGGACATCTTACTATCAAGGGTAGCTATCTACTAAGGTAAGGGATTGCATTTGGGAATCTTCTACATCTGCATCACACAAACATAGGGGAAAGGGTTGTATTCTTTCCATTCCATCCACCATTTGCATTTTACATCTAGTTATTGCCCCTATTACCACGTCATTGGCGCTAGGGCACCCTAGGCAATAAAATTACACACACATGCACATAAAACTACATTAGGTTCGAAATGTAGTGTAGCGCTCAATCGTAAGACCACTAGTTTGGTAGTTGAGGTCAGTCTAACCTATTCATATGCATTTTTATTTTTTAGGAATTGATGCTTTTGGATAGGTTTTTGTAGGTAGATCTTCATACAACATTTACAATGACATAGAGAACATTATTGTGACACCTGTGTGACAGGAGTGAAGGTGTTACAAAGATATTGCAACAATGTCAAACTCAAGTTCTAAGCTTTCATGTAGTCTATAACACCCATATTACAGACCAAGGTGCCCGAGGTGCCCCAGTACCCTCCCAGGCACCTCAGTACAAACAAATAATCATATCATGCCCTTCTCAAAGGCCATTTAGTTACAACCAGTCTAGTCTACATACAAGTATGTTACTGATTCAATACACAATGAGGTAAGTTATTTTACAGGTTAGTACCATATCCCTCTTAGTTCCATTACTTTGATATATTCAAATATTACAAATAAAATAGGTCTTGCATTCCAATATAACATTTAGTTTCTATTTAGATTAACTCATAAAATAGCTAGAAAACCCTATTTTTAGTTAATCAACATTGTTCATTTTAGTAAGATTATTCTTATAACACAAAACATAGTCACTAAGATGCTCATTAGATCCTTGCTTCATTTTATCCATTTGTGCATATGATATTTTAGTTCCAATGTTCATAGAAAAATGTTCCAAGAATAGATTTTCTAGAGGAGTGAAAGATCTAACAAAGTGTAGAGGTAAATCATAGAACCATTGCAAAGCATACTCTTGTAAGCTCCTAGGAAACAACTTTGTCAATAATGTATCATCACAAGCATAGTCTAAGCATGCAACATGAAATGATCTAAGATGTTCTTGTGGATCTCCATGACCATAAAAAAGAGGAAACTTAGGTGAAACAAAATTAGGGGGAAGTGGGTAAGAAGAAACTTCAGGTGTAAGAGGACTATGTAGGAGAAGTGAAGAATCAAGAGAGGGAGGAAGAAGAATAGGTGTGTTGTAATTGAAGAATTTGAGCCTATAAATCATGGTACATGGAATTTAAGGTGTGGGGTTCTGAAGAGGTACTAGGTTGGATATGAGAAATGATAGGGGAAGAAAAGTGAGTGTTAGGTGTGGGAATAGGAATATAGATGGTAGATGCCCCTGTATTGGCAAGGGAGAAGAAAGTGGAATAGAAGGTGTTGGATACTCAATGAGGATAACATTAGTAACATGAGAGGTCGAATCGGATAAATTTTTCCTCTTCACGAGTAGAATATAACAAGAGATCCAAGTTCTTAGGATGGTAAACAATGTATGTATTTAGGTCATTAAGATTTTCAACAATAAATTCATGAGAAGCCCTAGCCATGATATGAAAAAAATAGATTCGTTCCACATAATTCAATAATCGGGTTCACTAAATTATTTAACAAAAATTAAATCTTAATCAAAGGACTGGAGTAAATCAGTTATTTAATAAACATGCAATATAACAACATATAATGATGAGCAAGAGAAATCAACATGAGGATATGAGTGACTCATCGATATATGGCTATTTGGAATGGATGCAGGCTGGTATGATGGTGGAATAGGCCGAGTTTGAATTGTATGCTTCATCTGCAGAAAATAGAGATCTCAAATTTATTACGGATAGTACCACCTAGAAGGGGACACAATCTCCTTAGTGCTAGTGTTTGAATTAGGCACTATTATCTTGGTGATGGGTGTAAATTTGGTTCTTTTAATGTTGGATAATTCCACCTTTACTTCACTCTATATCACATCCACTTCATTGTAGGGTTCTCCTATCAACACATGTACCTAAAAACAAACATTAACTACATGCACAAGACTCAAACACACATTAGAATAAATAAAATATGCATATGCTTGAGTCAGATTGACCTCAATGGTCACCCCAATGTGATTGTCATCGATCGTTGTCCTACATTTCATATTCAATGTAGTTATAGTGTGTGTGTGTGTGATAGGAATCGTGTGTGTGTGAAATTAGGTTGCATGCGTGCATGATAGAAATCATGTCCCTTGAAATTAGATTGCCCTTGTGCAAGCTACACCAAGATAACGATATAGTTTATAAAATAACTTTTTCCCCAAGATAATGTGTGTTGTAGAATTCAAAATTTTCCCTTCCTATGTAGTGAATAATGCAAGCTAAATGTCGTTCTTAATTTGTTCCTTTTTTAGCAAGTGATAATAGAGAATAATAGCCCAATTCCTCTTAGAATATTTAGTAGGTTGTGTATATATATGATTCCTTTTCTTGAATTTTGACATTAACAACACTAGAATCCAACCCAAAGTGATCAATACAAGTTTAGAAAATATAAACAAGTCGTGTGTAATTTTAAAATGAAACAACATAAGCGAAGGGAAAAAAGCACCCATATGGGGACAATAAAGCATCATTGTTGTTGTCCCTTACTAGGCGCTTATGTCCAAAAAGTTCCAAAGATAAATCATGAAATGCTCAAATTTGAAAGTAACACAAAGTGTGTGATGTCCAAAAGTAATGAGTTAATTCAAGCACATCGCGGTAAAAAGTAGAGGATGAAAGCATGGAAAGGTGCCATGTAAAAAACAATGTTAATGTGTAAAACAAAACATGTGTTATAAATGTCTAGTTTTGTTTTTTTAAGAATAATACATATAATGACATAGTAGAGGCATAGTGTAATAGTAATAAGTGTATAATTTTATATCTTACAGAGAAATAGGGGCTAGAATACACCACATAATACCTTTGTTGGAGTTTAAGCACAAAGCGGGTAGTTTAGAATAGGAAAATGTGGGAAAATTTCAATGGATTAGATGATTTTGACTAGAAGTGTTTAACAATACCTTTGTTTGAAGCAAAAGAAGATTGAACCAAAATGTCATCACTCTTCATGGGAAATCATGCAAGAAATATCAAAGTTGTATATATACTTTAGGAGAGTGAATGAAGCACTCACAAAATGGAATGTTTACAAGGAAAACTTGGAAGCATTACTTCCCGTTGTGAAGATAATGAATAATACCCCACATTATGTATTACGGTATATTTTACTTTGTAGAATAAACCAACCTAGAGAAAATGCCACCTCCACCTTTCACTCCAATTAATCAGCCAACACAAGCCAAAAATCCTTAGCAACAACCATAATAAAGAGGAAAAACACAAATTTACAATGAATAATAAAATTATTGAAGTATACTTGAGTAATTTTTGTTTGATATCTTTAAAACAGCCCACCTAGATTGAAAACCTACAAGGGAAGTTTATGAGGAAGTTTTCAAAGATTGAAGACCTAAAAGGGTGGTCTTTCAGAAAATATACTTAATTAAAAATCGAAAGAGTGGTTATGTAGTACGAAAAGGGATGAAAACCAATAAATGCCATCCTTTATGTCAACTTAAAAAGAGTAGTAGAAGAGGATCATAATGCACAACACTGACCCATATTCGACACAACTTAAAATGTAAAAAGGATTAAAAATTTGACATGAATGTATTTTGTATGATTGCACAATCCAATGTACATTCATAATCTAGATAAGACAAAGTATAGAATATATAATGCTCTCTTAGGAATAATAAAGAATGTGAAGAGCTTGTGTTGTAAAGGAAAGGAAGAAGAAGGACTATAACTAAACAATCGCCTCTCTTTCTATAAATCTATGTAAACACGCTATGCATAATGTCAAACTTTGATCGTAATTGAATTTCATCTTGATTCCTCTAAGTTCCAATATAAATTATGTGTGTGTTGTGATTTAGTAATAAACATTCATGTATATATTTATATGTGTATTTGCGATGACTATCTCTCTCTTCTCGAATTATGTCCAATTTGTAGTTGTTGCACAATTCTAAATTAAGTCTTTCGGTCTCTTTTATGTATTGGTTAATGCAAATTATATGAACTAGTATTGATCTATTGGAAATGATGTCAATTTTGGTATTTTAAATTATGTTAATTCTTTATAATTTATATTTTTAGACATTTAGGATGCTTTAAGACTTATTTATTTTAGTCATATGCTTTTTTACTCAAGTAAGACCAAATAAGTGATTTAGTGATTCTAAAAAATAGTTAAAAAAGTAAAAAATAGATTGTCAATTTTCAATTTCAGAGGATCCCTATATTTTAAGGACCTTGGGGTGCATTCTTTAGGAGAAAACTATTTTAAGCTTAAAATACATGCCTAACTTGTGTAATTTTATTCCGAGAAAAGTTTCTTACATGTTGACTTTGTCCAAGGATTGCATGAGTCTATTTTAAAGTTAATTAGAAGTCCAAAATTAGTTTAGGAGTGTTTTACTATTATTAGTGGTTCTAATTTGAGTTTAAATTTCTTTACAAGTTGAGTTGTAAGTGGTAAATTTTATTTTTGTGTTAATAAAAACATGGCCAAAATGAAGGCACCATAGTGCTTCATTAGTACAATATGTGCAAGTTTTTTTTTTTTAAACTATTTTTATTGTAGGTATTTAGATTTAATAACCAAAAAGCTTACAAATCTTATTTTTAAGTTCGGTGGTGCATATAATGCACAATTTCATAGTCAAGTACATAAGTAATTAAACTAGTCTTCCTAGGCCTTTTTGGATGATATAGAGCTTCTTTTTGGGTTATATCAGAGGAGGTTGATCAACACTTGGATTTGTTGGGTTTTTCTCCTTCCAAAATCATTCGACCTTTCATTGACTATAACCTATTACAAGTGTTGATGTCGTGATCGGGGGACCTTGCTAACAATGGTTCAATTACAGGACCCCAAAATATTAAAATGGATATTAGGGCAAAGGGATGTGTAGCTATGAATGCAAAAGAGGAATAAAAAGTTCACGAAATTCAAAGATATTGTGATGAGAATTCTTGTTGATAATATTCTCTTGGATCATATCTATGGATATAATCATGAGATTTATGTTGTGAGCTTCCTAAACACTTAGCCACCTGGTTATCTCAATTAGAAGTTTACTACTTTAGACACAAACACAAAGAGGAATATGAATGGATGAAGGAAAAAATTGAAGTGTTCACATGTATGTGTTCTATCTCGAGTAATAATCTTTATTGTAAATTGTTATATGTGACTCTTCTATTTCCAAATTTATATTCTCCTATTATTGAATATAAACTGAAATTCCAAATGCCTAAATGCAAGGGTTGAATTTGACCATTGTATTCCTTATTTAGATTAAAATATTTCATATTTTTTTCATCAAAGAGATTGAAACCGATGAACATTTTATATTCACATGCCTTAATAGTTATGCAAAATCTAAGTCAAATATGGAAGCCCATATGAAGATTTAGAAGCTTCATTATCAACATTGTTTTGATATCCTCACATAAGATTGAAAATACATGGATATTATTGGTCATTAAACCCAATATAAAATTGGAAATACAATACTAGAAACAACATTGTATATGGAAACCAACAATTAACAATAATGGTGGTTGAAAAACAAAGCAATTACTTATTGTTAATAATTTCAAAATTTGTATTGTCTTATCATATCATATGCATTGCTTCATGTAATCATGTATTCCACAAATACAATGTTGCTTGAATTTTCATTATGTTGATGTGATTTTGCAAATTTTGTGTCTTCCATACATAGTGGTTATATTATTCTATTTCCAAATTTGTATGTTCTTATCATTGCATATATATATTGAAATTTAAAATGCATATATGCATGGGAATGACAAAAAAATTTATGAAAGAGATATTCAAGATCAAGATTGGTTTGAAATATTCCTTTTTCATGCCAATTTAACAATGAAATCAATTTTATAGTCGTAAATATATAGTGGATGACATTGGAAAAGTTTGTTGAACTATTATTTATAATGTTTATCTCCTAAATAGATGGAATTTCCAATTTAGTCAATTTCTTTTTTCATATATACTATTTTTCATACATTTTTTAAAATTTGGGGTGAGGGGATTGTAGAAGCACTCTCTTTAGGGAAACACATGACCTCTCTATACATAAATTTCCACACTTCAGATGTGACACTCATGAATTTCAATAATGGCATTTACATTAGCTAACTAATTTTTAGCCATATTCTTATTTGACTCATGAATTATTAAAAATTCTCATTCAAGAGATCTAGATGTTGGATTTCAACCTTCATCGAGCTATGTTATTCCTAATAAATATCTAGGCCTTTGGATCAAATATAAAATCTTCTTCTCTAAAACATGTTGGACATCTTTTTGACATCAACTTCTTTGATAACATATCCAAATGCATATACAAATTAAACATTAGGGAAGTAGTTTTTTCTTTTCTATTGTAAATCTTGTCTTTGGTTTCCCATCCTCCAACATTCTTGTTGCATCCAAGCATATCACTATCTAAAGTTTCCACATTTACACTTGGCTCCTCCACTTTTGTAATCTTTCATTTTCTTGAAAATTTTAATCTCACCGTGCTCATGCAAACATACATATATCTACATAAATACACACAAGCATAAATACAATATCCAATGATAATGTGCATGATAAAAGGCTATGCTTACACATAAAATATTTGTTAAACATTTCTTTTACTATTTCAAATATATTAGAATTATTTAGTTCTTCCCATATGTTAAGATCTCAATCAATATATAAAATTGAAAATATATAAAACAATAAAATGGAAGCCTATTAAAATTCATAATTTGATAAGTATTAAACTATCTTCCTTATAGTTTGAGGTGGAAAACAATTGGTTGTGTTAGAAGCTATTGCTTAACATGTGGTATAGAAACATTAGAATTTCCCATCCATCCTGTAAGAGACTTCTGTAACTACTAGAGAGGAGAGCATCCATGGTAATACGCTTGCAAATGAAGAAGAAAATCCTATTAATGAGAGGTTAGGAAATCGACAAATGCATGAAATTGAAACAACAAATATTAAAGACACCTGAGGTAGTTGTTAAAATAATTTATTAGAAACACAACATAGAACATTGGTAAAAATGGAAGAAAAAGGCACCCCTTATGCTCTTGACAAATGTTTGAGTGTTGAAAATGAAGCACCTTATCCTCATCCGAAAGTGCAAAAATTAAAAACAATATCTTAGTGCACATAAAAAACTAAAAATTACCTACAAACAATCACATGACATCCAATTTTTTATTTGCATGGAAAAATATAATTGTGCAGTATATTGTGTTAACCTATTTAATGACACAATTTAATCACAAAAATCATTAAAAACAAAACTTTGTGCACTTTTGTATGATTATAGTCACTACAATGAGATTATTTTTTGATTGGTAAAAAAAAGAGTGTTAGTGTGCGCCTCACCCTTTCATAAATCATCACAAACATATTAATTACAAAATTAGTCTTGCAATAAAGGTAACAAATTAACCCAAGTTCATAAAATCTTAGTTAAAAAGTTTCCCAAACACTAAGAAAACTAAGTAGACGGAAAAACATATCTTTAGTAGTAAACAAATGTCTTCCAACAACCCAACAAAATATAATTTTGTGCATGGAACCCGACAAAATTTTGTAGGAGTAACCCAAACAAATAGTTGTAACCATATATAATCTAAATATATCTTCCACAACACATTTTTCTACATCTAAAGCCTAGAATTTTCTTACAAAACCAATTATTTTACCACATATATTCAAAATTCCTTCATTTACTTGCTTGATGAGATTTGTCTTCCATATCTCTTTTTTTTTTGCCTCCCTAGATCTTTTTCCTCATATAACAAACTCCATGTTTCTATTTGACCGTTTATTTGCTCCTTGCTCCCTCTTCCAAAACTCTTCAAAAAGGCCTTCAGATATCTTATTTTTACTTTTATGCTCCTTCGATAATCCCAACCCTTTCCAAATAAATCTAGATTAGACACAAATTTACCAAATAAGGCGAGCTCCATAAAACTACCAAAATAATATTATGCAAAGCAAAAAGATGTCTTGCACAATAATAAACAAGTCCTTTATAATAAATACCAACAAATTTCCGAATAATAAAGGAGATCTATTTTCCACATCTTGAGAATCTTTAAACAAATTACCAAGAGTTTCCACTTTTGTAGTAAAAACCCCAACCAACATCAAGCACCTAGAATAGTATTTTAGAGAAAAAAATTGTATTCCGCAACAATAGGCAAGTCTTCAAAAAAATACCTAAGCAAGTGAAAAATAATGAATGAGACATGTCACTCAATTCCTAAAATTCTCAAAATTCTCAAGGTTTTGAACTCTTAGATGTCCCAAATGTATGTCATCCTCGAATTAGTTCATTTATTTAGATGTGTACCTAAGCCTTATGTAGACACTAAATCACACAATTAGGGTGCATTTCTAGGTCCTAATCACATACTTTCATTCATATGATTCTTGAGCGAGAAAATTACTAATTGACTTTTATTTTTGGCCTCTTTTCTTTCTTTTTGGTTTCCTTCTTATTCTTACACACCCCACGCCCAATTGACCTTTGTCACTTCATTTTATCTCGAGTTTGGACACCAAGCATCTAGACGGGACGCCAACACCCGTGACGTCATCATCCTCCTTGGGTGCCCCGACCTCTTTGTATCTTACTTGCCTCTTTTGGGCTTCTTTTAGCTGTTGGACATCTTGATTTCTTATGGGTCAGCCTTTTAGTGGTTAATTATGAAATTCAAACAAGGGAATCATATAAATACAATGTTATGTGATTAAAATAAGGGACCAAGCTCTAAGCATCTATTATCATCACCTAAGGTTGCATCTAAAGGCATTCTAAGAGCATCAAAGCATCCATCTAGCTTCATTCAAGGGACAAGGGATTGCATTCTTTTACATACACTTCATAGAGGAGGAAGTTCATTTTTCCATGCACACATCTATTTACATTACTACATCTAAATATTGTTTGTTATCAAGTGCATCTTGCATACAATAGCCACACTAGGCACGATTCTACACACACACACACGCAAAACTACATGGAGTCTAAAATGTAGTGCAATGCTTGGATCATAAGTTCACTCAGTCAGGTGACCGCTGGGGTTAGTGTGACTCCCCATTTTCATCTTTTTTTTTTTAGGATTTGATGTGTTTTGGGGTTTTACAGATGCTCTTTCACTTTGCGGGTTTCAAGTGAACTCTCTACGATGATCAACCAAAGATGACCTACAGGAGACTAACAATGACATTTAGTGAACATCTTGTGACATTGTAAAATTCAAATTATGACCATTTGTATTCACAATGCCTAAGAGCAGCTCTCAGTGCCTAGGCGCCCGACCCAATTTAGGTAGATCCGACAATCGCAAAATTTTCTAGGCACAATAATAACTCCCTCCTCCCGTTTATTAGTTTTTAGTTCAACACAATCCATATTAATTGAAAAATCATATAAGTAATGTATCCCTTCTCTTGCATCTAGGGTTTTGTATTCTCTAGATTATTTACTTAGGTCAAATATGTACTTTATTACTATATCATTGTGTTGTGACTTTGCAATTAAGGTTTAGCATATTTCAATATTTGTTAAATCACCTTCCTCATTAACATGATACTTCACTTTCCCCTTCTCCTATCAAAGGTTTCACTAAATACATGCTTATTGGTCTTCAATTTTGGCATGCTCCTCCCTTGTACCATTTTTTATCACTTTGTTGGATTAGTTCTTCTCGTGCATTTATTGATGTAGAAGGTAAAAATTCATGACTCCTATAAGATCCATTTAGACAACCACTTCTCTCCTTGATGCATTTTCCATAGCTCTTCAAATTATGTATTTCATAGCCTTTCTTTTTCCTCCACAATTGTTCTACAACTCTTACAAACTTTGTTCTTAAATGTCTACCTAACCTCTCAACTTCATTAGGCGTCTTGAGAACATCATTTCCAAAGCAACATTCATTGTTTCATCTTCAAGAATTCTTCCCTCCCCATTTGTAAATATTGATTAATTCAAATCCTATGAGACACTTAAAACATCATTATGTCTTAATCTTATCCCCCCAAAAAATCCAAACCAAATTACCTAGAGGGCTTAAAGACAAGATTGGACACCCCCTTATTAGATGAGAATTTTATCTTGGTGGTAGAAAACATTTCTACCGTTGGTTTTTGAAACCCCATTATAATTACCTCCAAAGATTTTATAACTAATTTTTCCATCATTGAATTTTGGTCCATGTTCTTACTTCTCAAGGAAGACAAATATAAATCATTCATTTCCACCTCGGTCCTAGGAGACGAAATTTTGAGGAATAATTTGCAATTCCTAGCCTTTTATAATATATTCGAGTCCATACCCATGGCTATGTTGAGATGACACTTTTCCTCCACTATGTTACAGCTCCATGATCACTTTATCATTTAAATGTTGTTTAATTTTCCCCATCTAGTTGAAAAGAGTGCAACAAACATGTAAAGGTTCTTCTTAAAACTCTTTTTCTTCTACTTTTGCCATACATGTGGCTACATTTGTGCCCAATAGTATTTTTTAATGAGACTCATCCAAATGTTTTTCTTTTGTTACCATTTATGTAGCTACTTCTAAAGCCAAAAATATTTTATGATGAGGTTTAACCATAATTGAAGGCTAAAAAATCAATCTTAGCTTTAGAGATCGCAGGCATGTCTGCACATTCAAAATGTACTATTTCCAAATCCATCTCCTTCCAACAATATTCTCCTTTAGAAACCATTAGTATTTTGGAGAGTTTCTTCAAGTTTTATCTCTAATATTGTCGATGTCGTAGGGGTGCAAGATAAAGGCCAAGGATCTAAATATTTCAACTTTGATTTTCCTCATGTCATACCTTGATTGTTTTTAATCTTTTTCTTCTTTTCCAAATCTCTTTTGTGTCAATTAGCCATTTTTGAACCACCATGCCATTTGGATGGATAAATGTCAAATATGTGAAATATATGTCCACCTAGCCATGTGGATCCTTTCACTCAATGGAGATTGCATGTCTTAACCAAGATCCTCGTATTTAATAGGTTGCATAAAGTTATTTCCACAAAAATTCAAAATAATAACATGAGGGAGACTTTCTCTATCTTCCACCTTAATTTCCATTCACAAAAAAGAAGCATCTTTTCGAGAGATCGAGGATCCAGTTTATAAAACCCTCCCAAAGATTCACCAACCCTTTAAAATATCTCCTAGTTCCAAGATTTCAGAGGTAGAGAATATAATTTGATCCAAAAAAATCCATCCCTCCAACCATTTTGTGTTTCATAAAATTTGACTACCACAATCGAACAAGAATCTTTTTCCCTAAAAAAACTAGTTTTGAGCTAGGACTTAATGTCAATCTTTAGAAATCTAGAATTATATCACAAACTAACCTTTGACCAAGTATTTAAGATCAGATCTATGAATCCCTTTTGAAGCATTTTGAAGCCATGATTATAAAAACCTCATTTTTGAGACATCATGGAAGTTTACCTATAATTGTGAAAGCCTCCAAGTTTTTACATTTCTTGTCCACCAAACTTTGAGGGATCATCACTCTTATCACATGTGATGTTAAATCAACAAGAGAAACATCCTTTTTGTGAACAAGGCAAATGTTCTCAAGTTTCAACCAAAGCCCCCTAAGCATGCTCACTAGTCCGATCCTTAGTGGCATCTCCTTATTTACATATTTGATTATCTCCCTTAACAAATGACTCGAAGGGATAAGGGAACCGGATCCCTTGAATCCCCACTTGGTTAACATATGGATTGGATATTGTAATCACATAATCTTCATTCACCCCTTACTTGTTATGCCTTTGATTCGTATCTTGATCGCTCAGAACCTCCCCCAATACTCTTTGACTACCACTAAAAGAATATAAAGGATCATCACCCTCCAAACTAAATTTTCATTGTCGTAAAATTCCATCTATGTCCCAATATGATTTTATCAATAAGGATTCCCATGTAGATCCATACAAATATTTAGTTCTCTTTTTTTTACTCGAGAAAAATTCTTAATAAAACCAAGAATCAATCAAACTCTTCATCTTCTCCTCAATGTTTTTGAAAATAAAAAGATCTTAACATTTTTCCTTGATACATGATATATGGGATTTCCTTGCTCACATGGATGAACTAGATCACCAAGTAATTCTCTTTGATTCTCATTTGTACCCTTTGAAACAGGGTATACTCTTCTAATCAATCAAGATAAGATACTACCAATAATCTTAACCCACCTATCCTACACCCATAAGGTCAAAATCCGTTATTAAAACTCTCTCCCTTACTTTCCAAAACTTCATTCTCCATATATGACACCTAGGAGTCCTCTTCACCATTGTCTCATGTCACCTAAAATATTCCTTTGGGATACACATTGATTTGCTTCCTCCCTCATGCCCTCCCACAACTCCTCCTCTCTTTGGTGTGTCTTCATCACCCCTCTCAACAACTTAATGGAAAACACCTTTTCTACAACCAAGTGATTTGTTAGCATCTTAACTTGTCATTTTTATTGTCCACTTTGCAATGAGGTTTGGTATCATCGGATGTGCATAAAAATAATCATAGTCACATGACTAAGGAAGATGTGCTTTGAAATAATAACAATGACATGACAAAGCACAATATATTGTAACCATAATAATGTTAAATCATCATGACATTGTGATCACATGCAAAGGGAATTTCTAATGCTTTTAAATCAATCAATCATTGTCATCATAATTATGAGAAGGTGGAATGTTGAAATCATGACAATCGGGTAGCAATGACAATGATGGGCACCTTCAAAATGTAACTACTTTGTTGGTTATAAAATCAACTTCATCAAAACATGCCAATATGACAAGTCCTTAAGAACCTTCAATTACTTTCAAATACCAAATTTATCATCAAACCTTTCACAAATGTAATGATCACATTCAACTTACTTAAAACCATCCACTAACCATGATTATAACATTCAAAAGGAATCAAAACACTATTTCACTCTTTCACCTTTTTACTCTTCTTAAGAGTTCTTCTAGCCTTGAAAACATGCAAACCTCATAACTCAAAATGAATTACCAAGTTTCAAACCAAACTAAACACATTTTGGACTCTTATTTGTCCCTTCTCTCCTTATATAAAATTTTCATGCTTTGTGACTCACTATAACTCCTTCAAACAACAAGTTTTGTTCTCCATTAGGTCTCTTTTCGTTTCTAGCCTTGTCATGACCAAAAATTCCTTTTTCATAACAATCACCAAATGATCCCAACAAAATGCTTATACATTAAGATACCCATTATTAAGTACTTACTTTTCACCAATTTTTATCATCCAATTATTTCTACAACTCTTCTAATTCACTTTTCTCTCATTTCAAACTAGGTCTCCTAGTCTTCCATTCAATTCTTAAACTAAGTTTCCAAGTTTTGAGGTTTCCACTGTTTTATACCTCTTTCAATGCCTTAAACTCTATGATATTACCTTATCCTAGTTCTTTGTAACCTCGACCTGAAGGAGTGTAGGACGAGGGTATGGAAGGAATACACGTGCACCAAACAGTTGCACTTCACCAAGAAAGAAGTTGCAAGATAAGGCAAGCAAACTTGTAAGAAGCAATGTGCATGCATAGAAAGCTCAAGATTCGAAAATGGAATGGAATGAAATGATCTTGGATTGCCATGGACAAAAAATAAGAGGAGTACAAATAGGGGAGTGAATGTGTAACTCCCATGTAAGAAAAGATTCCTCCATAATGGAGAAGAGGAGTTACTTTCCCAAATGGGAATGTAACTCCTATGACTACTTACACATGACATGATTCTCGTAAGAGAATCTGTCATAACTAAAATGACACCTAGATCCATGTCCACCTAAGTGAGATGACTCACATGGTGTAGGTGGAAATAACACTAAATAATTAAATAAAGTGATCAAAAACACCTACACCAACACCCCCCCTTCATCGAAACTAGGATGGGGCAAGGTAAGTCAACAAGACAAACAAGAAATGGGTCCCGGCTATAAGCCTGATGAGGTACCCATGCACAAAAGGTCTTAAGTAGTGAGGGGAAAATTTTGGGAAAACCCCAACTTTAAGAGATAGCAAACAAACTCTCCTAAACTACTAAGAAGAAGGAGAGAAGGAGTCTATCCTGCCTCCCAAGAAGATGATCCAGTCACGAGCCACCCTGTGCTGAGTGAAGAGGAGGAAGAGGACCCCTGAAGTGCCAAGGTGTTGTTCCAATCAAGGGAACAATGCTCTGTATGTGAGGTGGAAAATCTAGCTGCTCCATAAAGAAGGGCAGATCCAGGAAGCAAAGTGGCAATGAAGGAAGGTGGAAAGCTCGAACTCCGTGAAGAAGTGTACCCAATGCCTGATGAATCCTGAATCATAGTGCATGCTCCCTGAAGTGTCTAAAGTGGGCCAGAAGTGGGCAGATCAAGAGACAACCCCTCAAGATGTGGCAAGTGATAAGTGGATAATGGAGGTGGGTCCCCATCATCATGGCAATCAACTATGCTAGAAGAGATGTCCAAAACATCATAAATGGGCTCAGAAGTATCCTCAAGTCCAGATGAGTCGGATGAAGAATCTGAAGGAGGAGCAAAGTGAGAGAATGAGTATAGCCGAGTGTGATGGTCAGCTATACCAACTGCAACAATAGCATCACTGTGGAGCTCCCTAACATAAACTGAGTCTGGAGTGAACTCAACTCGCAAGCCCTGTCCAAGATGAGTGATCTGATAGACTGAAAGAAGATTTGTTGAGAGTGAAGGGATACTTAGAACATTGTTGAAAGTACCACCACTTACTTCAACTGATCCTCTTCCAAAAACTTGTGTAGTGGTGTTGTCACCAAGCTGAATAGAGGACATGTCACATGGCTCAAGTGAATCAAACTCAATGTCTGATGATGCCATGTGATGAGTTGCACCGAATCAATGATCCATGTAGGGGTAGGTGGCACAACTATCACTAGAGCTCTTCCCTTTGGTTTCTCTTTGTTGGATTCTTTTACTTTTTCTTTCTCTTGTACTTTCTCTTTTCACTCTCTTTTCCTTAGAACTCGCAGTGGGATGATGAAGGTGTTTTGAGAGAATCGGGGACTCCAATATTGTGTTTCTCAAGTAGATCAAGTGAGGAGAGCAATCTTTTTCTTCAAGCACTTTTCTTCATCATGCATGCCATGGCAGTATCCACATTTGATTCGTTCTTTGGAATTTTGGGAGGTGGAAGAGTTATTTTGGGGTTTGTCCTTCTTTTGATGATCCAGGTTTCTTCTCCTTAGAAGCTCTTGGTTTTTCCTTTCCAGCAATGAGAGCATGGGATTTTGTGGATTTCAAGCTGCCCATTTGAATCAATTTACTTTGTTCCCTGATCAAATCTGCAATAA
The DNA here is from genome assembly GCA_018340775.1 of Taxus wallichiana var. yunnanensis. Taxonomy (NCBI): domain Eukaryota; kingdom Viridiplantae; phylum Streptophyta; class Pinopsida; order Cupressales; family Taxaceae; genus Taxus; species Taxus wallichiana. The sequence goes on along the minus strand of CM031235.1, from coordinate 324,697,608 downwards.
ACTCATCAAGAGAGGGCATAGACCAACTTTTTCCAAGTGCCCTTTTTGTTGCATGGAAGGTGGAGACAAATATGGAGTATTCGGGACCAAGTTTGGTAAGGACAGATAAAATGAGTTGAGATTCCTTTTTTTGTATTCCACAATCTTCTAACTATGCAATCTGAGTGATATGAATTTGGAGAAGAAGTCTTGAAGGGTGTCAAAATCATTGGGACTAAGACTTATTAGGCTATTCTCAAGTTCATGTCCCCGCATTTCATCTTGTTTCCCAAAAAGTTTTGGAGAGTATCCAGAACCTCTTTGGGTGTGGTGGAAGTGAAAACACGGCTCCGGAGATACACACATGGTCATGAACCCAATGGCTTCATCACACTTATCAAGCCACTTTTCTCTCTCTCTTTCATCATCGGGTTCAGCTTGCAGACTGGTGGCAATGCGGAATAATTTCTTTCCTTTTAAGGCAAAGTGTTCATAGCATTCAACCATTCTTGATAGTTGAATGGGGTGAGCAAAGGAACACCATGATTATCCATGACAGAAAAAAGAAATGTGCAAAAAAGGAAAGATACCCCCCCAAAAATGGCACTTTATAACATAGTGTGTTTTACAAAACTAATATTCCCATCATGTAGATTGCAGAAAAACATCCAATTTTGACTAAAGAAGTGCTCAAAAATGAGCAACGAGTCAAAAGTTATGGCTTAAAGAAATTCTTCAGAATCGATTAAAAAAGCTAGTAAGCCCTGCAAAATATTAAAAAAGTGCCGAAACACATCCAAAAGGTATTGTGTTTGTGCCCGTTGGAATCAACATCAAATTTTAGAAGGGGTTTGTTTTGACTGCAAGGGGGATTAGCCTCCTGCCAACCCGGACCTCACCCTCTGTCTTTGACACTCGAAGGAAGGGCCACCAAATACAAGTAAAATGCCCGATTTTTAAAAAGCCAATAATATGAAATGTTTTAATACCTTAAAACATTTAGAAGAGGTATGATCTGATTTAGATTACCTTCAACCACTTATGGCATTTAAAATCCATTCAACTTGGTTTTTTTCTTCATTATAAAAAGGTGACATCCACGTTTTCAACAGGGACAGCCACGTGTTGGACAAGAAATGTGCAGCAAAAATGTCCACGAGTAGAGACCACGTGCCAAAATGATGTTGAAGCCAAAAAATGAGTTTTTTTGAGAGCAGAAGCTAAAAAATGGGTCTGCAACTGGTAAAAATGGGTTTGGTGAGAGCAGAAGCTAAAAATGGGTCTCGCAAATTGGTAAAACAGTCGCAGAATGTAAAAATGGCTCTGGTGAGAGCAGAAGCTAAAAACGGGTCTACAACTAGTAAAAATGGGTCTGGTGGAATAGACACTGAAAATGATAGTTGGAGATCAACTCTGAGGTGCCAAAAAGAGCATGAGCACACACAGCCAATAGCCAGACCGATGAACCAATGCTGGCCAGTCCAAAAACATGAGCAGAGAAGTTAATCCTTGCAGCCCTTCACTATTGAATGAAGACTCAAACCACACCCCCTTCTTTGAACCTGCAAATGTTGAATCCACAACCAACAAGAAGCACACTAACAAACCACGAAAAAATAACCACAAGAATCTGAAATATGCAGGTAAAGCACATGCAAGAAGTAAAACTTACACAAGCAACTGTGGAGCAACAATGGCGAGCAACGTGATTCTAGTCCCCAAGCTACGATGTCATGAAGGAGTGAAGGACGAGGGTATGGAAGGAATACACGTGCACCAAACTAGCTGCACTTCACCAAGAAAGAAGTTGCAAGATAAGGCAAGCAAACTTGTAAGAAGCAATGTGCATGCATAGAAAGCTCAAGATTCGAAAATGGAATGGAATGAAATGCTCTTGGATTGCCATGGACAAAAAGAAGAGAGTACAAATAGGGGAGTGAATGTGTAACTCCCATGTAAGAAAAGATTCCACCATAATGGAGAAGAGGAGTTACTTTCCCAAATGGGAATGTAACTCCCATGACACACTTACACGTATGACAGTGATTCTGTAAGAGAATCTATCATAACTAAAATGACACCTAGATCCATGTCCACCTAAGTGAGATGACTCACATGGTGTAGGTGGAAATAACACTAAATAATTAAATAAAGTGATCAAAAACACCTACACCAACATGACCTCCAACATTGTTCTTTAAGATAATTTTGATTTCCAATGCAACCTTGTTCTCATTCTTGTATAAAGACCTGAGGCAGGTCTTATAACTAAGTTTCTCTTGCCTTTAGTTACTGAATCCTTATTTGGTTCTTATTAAACTTATCTCAATCCTTTTCAAAACCTTACTAATGTGAACGAAATCATACTTTATTGTTATTTGTCTTCTTAGAGTTTTCTTTCAATACTTCCTCTAAACCGTGCAAGACTAATTTCGTGACTAAGTTCTCCTAGTTTTTCTTGGTGTGACACTTTAAAATGTCTTCTAAACCTTGTACATTCTTTCTTAATGTACCCATGATCTTGGTAAACACATTCGTATCAATGTTTTTATAAATTTTCCACTTACTCTAGGATTGTGACAATACATGTAACCATTTATTTCACACTAATCACCTCTAAATTCTTCTCTTACTCTCATCCACTAGGTGTTCACTTGATTTAGGTCTATGTTTTTCATGCATTAAGTTTATACAGTCATAATAACAAGACTTGCATTTATACTTCCAACTTCTTTCACTCAACCCTCAAAACAGAGTAGTATTTAGACAATTGGAATGTATTTTGTTAGTTTAACCTACCAAACATCTCTCCCAACTCTTAAAACTTAATGGAGACTTGTTTCAAATTGTTTACTCAATGATTTCAAACTTATAGCCTTACCCACCAAATAGATTTAGTGATATACCAAATTTAGTTTCAAAACCCCAAGGTAGGGTTTTACAATCTGATCTAGCAAGTATATGTTTTGGGTTTATTTTTATTTTTGGCTTTCTCAACCCTTTTAAAATTCCAAATAGTACAAAAACCTTAAAGACCTTCTCCACAATCTTCTTATTGCATGATAAAACCCTATGGCACTAAATTCTCTCGAAACTTGTCCCTTAGCCTTTGTATGGATCTGACAACATTATATATCGGGTTTTGAATCACATTTATTAGAAGATTATCACTTTATTCGAAAGCTTACACCCCAAAGTGATATTTCATAGACTCTTCACAGAGTGCAATAATGTTCTTATAAGGTTCTATTCCTTGAAGGTTCTTAATCATGCAACAACCCACATATAAATATTTTACCTTTTATCTCATAATGTTAATGTTCTCTTGAGTATGACTTCACTATTGTGAAATCTTCTTCATTTATTCAATCCTTAATCTCCATGGACCTATTTAGTCTATTATGCATGCAAACTCACTAAACTTAGCATACACAACATATCAAAATTGTTATTCATATACAAACTCATAACAATATACACATTTGGCTCAATAAACTCCTTATTAAATGATTTTCAAGTACGTCTCAAAATTTATGAGCTTTTCAAGCTCTGTTAACACTTCATTCTACCATGTTCTACCTTGTTCTCCTATCATACCACATTTTTCATTTGAATACTTCCCTTTTGTGTCCAAAATGAGTTAGTTACTCAATTAGTTAGGTCTTCAAACCATAGTCACAACTAGGTTAGAAGTGAGTAACCTCACCCTCATGGGTGGATAACATGTAACTAGGATACATGAGTGATTTTTACACCTTTTAGAATCATGACACCAACCTAACCTAGCTCTTAAATCACTAAGTACAATAAGGAGAATTCAAATATTTGAAAAGGAAGTTTTGGAGGGAAATTCCAAAAATTCATTATTACATTGTAAAAGAGGTCCAAATGGACATGAGACGTGCTAAGACACGTAAAAGGGACCTCAACACCACGTTCAAGCCAAAATTGATTGAAAACCAAAATTTATCTTTATATATGATGATGTTCCGCATCACAATCACATAACAAAACATAAGACATTGAAATGAACACAATGACAAATCATGACAACATCATGAATACCATATCATTCAACATCAACATCATCACATGAGAGAGCACAACACATTTAAGATGTTATAATGACAATACACTTATAAAATCATAATTTGAAACAAACATCAAATTCATTAACATATACATAGCCATAAGAACATCATCAACAATATTTATGAATATTTGGTACATAATCACAATAGTATCACTTTAATACGTAATTATCTCTTGTGTTTTCTATTTGTAGTAATACAACATTGGCTTTCAAAAAAATTAGTGCCCTTCTTGGTGTCCTTGTGAATTGAATGAGGGGTGACTCCAATGGTCAAAGGATAGTGGATTACCATGCTCAAGGACAACGTAATTTTAGGCTCATCACTCGATGATGACTAAACTATGGCATTGATGGATCATCCTAAAATTGTGGAATTAATTAATTACTTCTACCTAAGGGAGGGGGCATTTCATGTCTAAAATGTTTCATATTGTAAAACCTTTGACGTACTACTCAAAGCGTTTGTGAATAAAGTAGTATAAGGAATAGAGCATTTGACATGAATACATTTACAACATTTTCTTTAAATGTATGCGTTGGAGAGGAGCGACATGATAAACAAATTTTGGCCCAACACCAATGGCAATTTTGACCCCAACCACATGAACATTAAAACAAAGATGCACTTTATTCCTAACAACAAAATTCTACAATTGAAAAATTCTCAGATTAAATAAATATCATATGTTTAATTAAATGAGACTTAAAGATATGAAAAATAATCATGTTGGCAAGAAAATTTGTCGGACAAATTGGTGGTTATCTTGCCAACGCTTTGGGAGTCTAAGTCCCTCTACTTAACCAGTGCAACTTGCCGTATGTGCATGCACAAGTGAAATGTGAGTTTTATCCTGGTGGCCTTTCGGTTGGGGATCCAATAGGGCACTCCACTGACCTTGCATGGAAATTGCTTGCATATACCTACAAGAGATGACTTTGCTAGGAAGGTGGGAAAGGGAATGGGAAAATTAGAAAAGAGAAAAACTAATGCTGCAAGTAGAAAATCAGAGACTTGCATACACCAGCCAGAAGTTTCATTACATGCACTTGAATATAGAAGAAAACAAATCTGCATAATAGCTACAAGACCAAATGAAGCTTAATGGGCACAAAGTACCAACAAACTCCTCAATCAAAGAGGCTAAAATTCCTTCTTCCTTTATTGAAGCTCAAGTAGAATTTGTACATAGTGTGAGAAATAGAAGACATTTTTTAATAGGAGAAATGGAAGAAACTTGTTATCTCTTGCTCTCTTCACAAGGATAACTCTCTCATGAATTCACAAAAAACAGCTCCAACATCTAAGAAGAAAAATTCCAAAGACTTTTTAGAAGACCTTCAAATGAGGAGCTTCTTACAATTTATAGAAGAGGAGGAAACTTTTCATCTTCCTGGTGACTTTTTGAATACCTTAATGTGACTTAAGACTATTCACATTCCACTTTAAATATTTAAGTCCCTTTTATAATAGCAAGGTGACTTAAATTTACATTATATTTCTAAAGTCACTTAAGTCATATCAAAAAGTGCAACTCTCAACGCAAAAATATAACATTGAGGAGAGAGAGAGTGTTATATGAGAAGGAAAAGAGAGAAAGAAGAAGAAGAAGAAGAAGAAGAAGAGGAATTATGTTGAAGGATGGGTTGTTGTGGTGGACTTAGCCCGTTCTCTGACTGCTCTCCACTTTGTGATCTTGAGAAGGCTTATGTCTTTCCAAACTCTTGGTTGAAACGAGCCACTGTTGGTTCTACTTTGTCGGCATGAGGGATACGAATGCAGCTCAAGGTTTCAATCCATCCATCGGTCACACTATTGATGTCCTTGCACTTCTCGAACCATGATGAATGCTTCTCTATGATAAGTGCAATGGAGGCTCAGATTTCTGAGAAGAAGTCAAGAGTATCCTTAGTGAAGGACAATGGGTTTGCCCACCCCTTTCTTGATGTATTCTTTGAAAGGGCTGATCAACTCATCAGTAGTTGTGTTCACTCATTACGGGTACTCCAAGTTTTTGAAATTTCCGATTTATACTATCCTACAACTTGTATGTTTGTTCTTCTTTCTCCTCTAGCTCTGTGAAGGCCCGATTGATTGCTTTAAATCTGATTGCCAGGCCCTCGCCCATACATGTGTCAAGTCTTCTGTAGGAGTTCCAAAACCTTCTTATCGATCAATTCTGATGATGGGTGTTGCTCATCTCACTCACTACTAGTCCCAGAGGTTCCCAAGTAATCTCTTTCTTTCCCCACATCTTTTTTGAGTGCTCATGTTTGTTGGCGGTTGTGCACATGTATGTAAAGAGCTTGACTGCCTCTTGAAGTGTTGACTTCCCTTTTTGGAGATTGAGTCGATCCATTCATTATTTTCTCGACCCTTGCATCATGAGCTCATGCATTCTTCTGATGGATTCCAGATCAAAGCTACTGATGGGTACCACTTTCTCAATAGGAAGTGTTATAATGCTTGGTTCCACCAGGTGTTGCACATAAGATGAAAGAGTTTGTACTTGTTCCTCTAGTACCTCAATCTTCTCTTTATATTCTTTATTCCTTGCCACCATGTGAGTAGAAGATTGTTGGAATAGGTGCAAATCTCCTTCATGAGTAGCTAGTCCCAATTGGATCGTACTCATCTCATAGTCGGTTGGTGTCATCTCATCTGCTGGCTTGATTACTTTGGGCCGAGCTACTTCAATGTATTGATTACCTATCTCCCCGTTATAGAATCGTGATGTTATCTATGTGATCTTTCTTGATATTTTTCTTTAGCCAATGCGACAATTGCTGATATATCGGGAGCTACTACTTGTTGCACCATGCGAGTGTCGAGGATGATCATTTCCCGCATCCATGGAAACATCTCATCGGATTCAGGTTCAATGACAGGTGCCTCAACCACTCTTTGTTCTGATGGGGGAGGTAATTCTTGAATGAGAGGAGTGTTGGAATCAACAACATGCAAGACCTCTTGTAGTGGCTCGGATATAGGATCATGAGTCATATACTCCTTGTTCACTTGTGCATTTGTTGTTGGATTTTTTGTCTACATTACTGGGATCGTGTCTTCCTCTTGCGGTGACGCCAATGAATCTTTTTCTTCCCTAAATTTCTTGGATGTCTTCTCATGGGGAGAAGTTTTCAATTCCGTGGCCTTCCTTTTTGAACTCGCTCAGAGTATTTAGAGCTAGAAGTTACCTCCACCACTTTTGAAGATGAATGATGTGAAGCTTTCTTCAGGCTTGGAGAAATTCCTCATGACCGAATGATCATAGTCCTCTTCTTTTGAAACCAGTTCCTCGTTCTCCTCACCACCTTTTCAGTCCGCTCCAAGCATATCTCCTGATTCACATGAACATGCTAGTTGATTTGGGGCATTGGGGACATCTTGACTACTACATACTCAGGATCATACATCTCTGTCCCATCATCATGTAAGATGTCTTCATACCAAGAGAACTTGAATTTCTTCATCTTCATTGGTTGTCATCCTCATGTGATCTTTTTTTACGTACTTCGAACTCATCAATACAATTGGCCCAAGTAGTCCTCAACTTGTGGTTCATGTTGTAATTCGGGACATGGAACGAGTCAGGATCTTCTCGGATGTCAAAGTTGGGCCTGCAATGTAGGAATGTAGATTCAGATGTGTGAAAGTGGCCTCTAGGTGAGATGTGTCATTTGAGCTTTTGCACGTGAACTCCCCTAGAGATATAGGGAATGGAATCAATTTCTTTCTCCTACTTTTGAGCTTGTTATTTACTTGAGTGATCTACCTGCATAGTTCAAACAATACGATCTAGTTATTGAGGTACTTAGGTAGTTTCAACGGAGCTTGGTCGAAGCCAAGTGACTCGTATGTAGGAGAATGTTGAGAATTGTATGAAGTATGAGCCATATTCCTTAATCAGGGATGCCACTTTTTGTGACATCCTAGCTTCAAGATCCCCTTCAAGCTTCGGACCATGTACATGGTGAATGCATCATTCACATGGGTGAAATGCCTATTGCTCTCCTCCATTATCAACTGTGGAAGTTTCTCGAATGTAGGTACCTTGGAAGTAATGTTTTGCGTGAGAGCCAATCCCTTGAATGATCATGAGCTTGCGAGGAGATAAACTAGATAAGAAGTCATGTGGAACTTTATTTTTCATAGGTACTTGGAGCAGTTGTAGATGGAGATTGTCACTGATGATCTGCCCCCAGTTCGATTCTCTACTTCCCTTCTGTCAATGTCAGGATGAAAAGGCCCATCCAATCCTGGAAGTCTCTCGTGCTTGCTTCACCCATTACTCTACTGAGGAGAGTGATGACATCAGAATACCCTTCTCGAAACTCACACCTTGGTAGATTCTTGGGAATCCTAGAAGGCTTTCTTCCAGTTTTCAGCCATGAGTCGAGTGCTACCCCTTGGACATATGAATCCATTGTTTCCCAATCGTGCACATGACCCTTTCCTTGGAAATGATGACCATGTTGGGGGATGTCGGTATCTGCAAAGAGATTGAAATAGTCCTAGGGTTAATGACCACCAATGTTGCACCATTGTCAGCTCAAATGGTTCGCGTCTCGGGCTCGTAGTGGAAAGAGTAGGCTAGGACTAGCTCGAGACTTTGCACAGACATTGGGTGTCCTGCAGTGGCGAACAAGCCACTTGTGAATATCTGGTCTTCAATCCTCCTTCGGTCCTTGGAGGTCATGTGAGTCTTGAGGTCGTTTAGGTCCATGTACAAGACATCACTGTCTTCCACATCATACTCGTAGGCAAAGGGTTATGTTGGCTTCTGACCCGTCCATTTTGTCTTCATATCTCCCTTGAAAAAGCAACTTACTATTTTTAGTAAGTATGAAAAAGCAAGTCCCGATCTTCAATTGGATGTTGTGGCTTAGTCCTCCTCTTTCTCCCTGTGTTCCTCGTTCCTTCTGGATCAACTTTCTATTTTTAGTAGGTGCTCGAGGGCCCACTTACTATTTTTAGTAAGTGCCAAAAATGTCCATTCTGGTGGATTCTCAGTTGTAGTGCACTTCCAATGTCTTCGTCTCCTTCGCAGGTTCTTTTGTTGTTGACTTTCCCAAAATAGTAGTTCCTATGTAGTAGGCTGCTATTTTTAGAAAGTTGGCCTCTGGGAGTTGGATTGACGTGGAAAAAGTTTTTGATATGGGTTTTTTTAATATCCTCCCTCTGAAATTTCGGACCCACCCGCTTAATAGTCCAGGAGATTTTAAAGTTTTAATTTTCAGGCCTGGCAGTGCTTTTGGGTATGGCAGCCATTAATGGACCTTGAAATTGCAGGTTTGGTTTTCTCCTCCATTTGTAAAGAAATTTATATTTTTGATGTGGGTTTTTTTCTTCTGATGCTTCACGTGTGATCTTACTTCAATCCGGCAACTGGTTTGATGGGAAATCCCACTTCTTTCTTCGTTGAGCCGGAAATGAGATTTCTTCATTGTGGCTGCTCTGTCACATGAGGGGGGAGTTTGAAGGTGTCTTTTTGATGGTCTTGGATAGAGGAATGAACAGCAGCAAATGGTTTGTTGTTTCATGCACCGGCTTGCAACATTTCTTTAGATCTTCATTTTTAGGCTATGGAGATTTTCACTGTTTTCTTCTTCTTGCTCTTCATTTCTCCTTCTTGTTTTGATGAAAGATCCTTTTGAGACCTGAAAATCACCATGGGGAGCTTTTTTTTAGTGTTGGGTTGAGCTGGTTGAGCATTTGCAATGGCGGGGTGATGGTAGAATGTTGCAGAGGAAGAATGGAGGAATGGAGTGCACAAAAACTATTAGAAGTTAGAAGTGAAAAAGGCGGCACTTGGAAACTTTTTTAAAAGATATGCACAATTAGGGTTAGGTGCAATTTTTCCATGTTTGATGTCCCTAACCTCAGGGATGTGAGGGACATCAAATTCCACGGTGGTCAAGAGCATGACACGTGGCGTTTGATCCAACGGCAAGGAATGAAGAGGGAGAAAGTTACATTGAAGCATTGGGAGCTGAAAGGAGGTCACATGGGTGTCAGAAGACTCCCTATGGGGGATGGGAACATTTTCTAAGGTCTGATGTCCCCACCTCAGGTGTACAAGGGACATCAAATTCCATGGTGGTCCTGGAGCTGACACGTGGCGCCTAATCCGACGGCAGGGAAGGCATGCTCCAAATAAGCACCTGGGGGATGATCTGTCAAGTCTGGAGGTCATATGAGGGCCCCAAAGGTCACATGGGGGATGGGAACATTTTCCAAGGTCTGATTTACCTGACCTTAGGGACGTCGGGGACATGAAATCCCGCCAGGCTCCTAGTGTTGACACGTGTCCTCTCGAAAAAATGACTAAGTCTTGAACTGCGTTTGAGAGGGTAACTTAGAACGAAGATAACTTGAGCTCCTGGTGGAATTTCTTGGTGAAATTTTATATGATCCTGATTGGAAATTTCATTTTTAATCCAATTATGGGGTTTTATGTATTTATTCGGCCATATGATCCCTGAAAAATTGGATTTTTGATCTGGTACTCCACTTGTGCCTGAGAAAAACTGCCTGTCAATCATATGCGCCAAGGTGTTGTGAAAAATATTATTTTACCATCATGTAGGTATTGGAATCCTATTTCTGAATATGTTTTTTTACTTCCAACTCCATCTGGAGCTCCCAAAATCTTCTTCTAAAGCCCAACAACTATTTTAGGCATGTGTGCCGCCTAGGCTTGTGAACCCTATTTTTAACTCGACTTGCTCCAAGTCTTGCAAAACTTCCCCAAACCTTCCAGTATCATTTCCATGATGTTATAAGGTCCTCCAATCACCTCCATGTTGAATTTTTCCTTCATTCGCTCCGCTTTAGGGGTCGATCCGATCTGGGAAGGCTAATGACAAACCCTTCCCGTGACTCCCCAAAATTTGCATTTTCAATGAAGTCCTAAAATCACCTAGGGGAATGAATGGAATTTCCTAAATCACCTAGGGGATGATATAACATTGGTTGGGAGGTAATTTGGGTGAGCGAGACAGAGTTGGGGTTGCCTAGGAATGATAAAACATGAAAATTTTGGCATAGAGGTATAGTTATCGTCTTTGAAATTTCCAATTTCCTGTTGCACATTTTCACGACAACATAATCATTATGTTGTATTAATGTTTTTTTCTACATCCTCCATCTCCTATGCAACTCTCTCTCCAACAAGATGAAGGACTTCCTTATGAGAGGAAAGGAATTACTTATTGAAAGAGGTAACACATTGTGCATTCATTTGATCCCTTTTAGCCATTTTCACCTTCAAAATATGATACAAATTCAAAAATAATTAATAATTCAAAATAAGAAAGCATTGTAAGTCTCCTATTTCAAATGTTCACCTTTTCCCAAGTATCCTCCTCATTTTTTCTTTCATCAGAATTTCCCTTAGTTTTTTCAAAAATTATCTCCAGGAATGTCATCATCTAGCATAAACATACAATGTGAATAATCAAAATAATACATATTAAGTTCTCAACCGGATAGTCAACATCATTATGGGCCATGCTACCACCTTCTTTTCCCCACTTTATGTAAGATAACATATGATGTTAACTTCATTCCACATCGTCATGCAATCAAAACCAAATAAAAAATAACATTATGGAAAATAATAATTGACTTATACCATATTGTCAATTTTTCTTCACTCCTTCATTTTCTCACCCGCATGATACTTTCTCCCTTCTTTCCTCTCTCCTCTCCATGGTACCATATAACCTCATTTCCACATCTATCTCTTTCTTCCCTCTTCTACTTTCAAGTCGTCGAACCATTACTTACCTTCCTTTTTATTGATTCTTTTAATTATACACCTTTGTTGCAGATTATATCACTACCTCATCACACATTCCATGTTTCTCTCCCTCTTCTATGTATATTTCTTTATTATTTCGGGAGAAAAAGTGGTCGTTTACTTGTATTCTTATGGCCATGCTTTTGTGGCAACACAAAGCAATGTTGTGCATCACCGACCGATACACATCAAGTTTCTACAAATCCCAAAACTTAACGTTGTAACTTGACCCATAAGCTCCATGCTTACAAAAATAATGCATGTGACCACCAATATTTTCCATTCTATTGTCAACGTGTGGTTGTGGAAAATATTGTACAAACAACATAAATTTTATGATAAAAATTTAAAGAGAAAAATAATTAGTGATTTGACCTCGGGCATGTCATTTACATGATCATAAAATACATAAGAGGATACGGTATCGGATGGATCACCACAATCATTCCCTGGTTGAGAAAGAACATCCGCGTTTGAAAATAACACAAACAATGTCAATACAAATTTCAAGCAATAAATTTTAACGACTTAATATAGAAACGTTTTTAAGACCACTCGTGCTTACTAATGAAGTTGTTGCCTCCGTGTCTATTTTTCTCTACCTAGTGTGCATGTTCATCTTGGATGTCCCAACGAATTGTTAAAAAGTAATGGACAAGATTTTTAATAATATAAATGGAAAATAATATATAGTATAAACTAAGACTAGCATTTGGTGACTTACCCGCAAGGAAAAATAATGAGGTTCGAGGAGTGTGAATAGATAATGAACATATTTTCTAATTGTTCAAAGCATCATTAATGTCATCTATGATCGCGTACTCCATGTTTTTAATCGATGCATAGTGGTTGCACTAAAAATGATATCTAACATAGACTTGTAACATTTGAACGATAACATTTTTAATGATCCAAGCCTCAAGTTTTCATCGTGTAAAAAATTCAAAAGCGAGACCGCTCAACACATATGAATTAAAAAAACATACTGAGAATAGGTTATAATCATTCATTTGGTGATGCAAAAAATTTGATAAAAGCATCCGCCATGTGTTATTCGAAGTAATGGAAGTTGATATAATGTTACCATATAATAGTTCCAATATCTATTTAGAAATACAAACATGCACTATAAATAACTGAAAAAATAACTTGAATGGTTAAATGATTAACCCAACATCAATCAATAGATCAAAGGGTAAACTTTTTGTAACTATGATCATTAGATAGTGGAGCTAATTGATCATCCAACTACTATTAGTACTTTTGTTCACATAATACCTCAGTGCGTAGGTGTACTGCGGCTCATATGACTTCCTCAAACATTCACATTCTAGCCATGGGTCATATTTAAGGAATGGTTATTTCTCATCAAAATTTGATTTTATTACTAATTTTCTTTTTTTCCTCTTTCAAGAGAGTAATTGTTGGATGTTTAACCATTTTTTGATTTTTCCATCATTAGGGGTGGTATCAACAATGTTCACTATAATTTCCTTGTTATTGATGTAAGGCATGCCAAATGGGGCATCGATAATTTTTCTCTTTTGTATTTTCACCTTTTTTGTTCTCCTATGAGGAAACTTGTTAACCATTTCTAAACTTGTTTTGTGTATTTGAAGCACGAGAACTTTAGGGAGGATAACTCGTCATGATTGTAATAAAAAAATATCCTTTTAATTTAAATCATGTATTAAAAACTAGGGTAGAGTAATCATTCGTTTAGATAAATTAAGTAATTGAAAAACCCATAAATTTTATTGTTGAAAAACACAAATTTATAAAAAAACACAATTCTTCAACAAGTTTGTGAAAATATTTAATCATTTTTCTATCACTTTAATATATATAATGTTTACATTATAATATAAGAGCTTTGAAAATGTAAAAAAATTAAAATCTTAGTGATTTTCTACATTTGGTCTTAATAACTTGCTTTTAGATGTTGATTGTTATTTTCTACACAAAAATGCTTGGGATTTTGAGTTGGTGAATTGACCAAATCTAACTTCGGTTAAAGTTAACCACTTGATCGTTCTTATTGTTGTCGACCTCATGCCAACCTCCTTTTTTACCAACAAGAGTTTAATGGGTTTTGGATGGGCATATATGTGTTTCACATGTATTTTGGGTTTTGGATGGGCATGTTATATTCTTCAACAATGATCTAAGCCTTTTTGATGCATTTCTAGATTTTGTCTTAATAACTTGGCTCTAGATACATTAAAAAATTATGTAATTGTTAAAAAAACACAGTGTGCTTATTAACCACTTGGATCGATCAAGCAAGCTCCTACCAATGTAATTGAAAGAAATACTCGTATGTTTTCTATCTACGATTTCTTTTATAAACATTTTTCTTGTGTAGATTTTTTTGTGTTTTCTTCAACACTCTATTTACACACATAAACGCCTATTTATGAAACCTTTTTGTGCATGCATGTGTTTTGAATGTTATTTAAATGGATTTTGGTGTATTATGTGTAGAGAATAACCATATCCTTTTAAAAATCAATGCAACTTTGCATTTGATCTTAATAACTTAGCATTGGATACATTTTAAAAGTTCATGTTATTGTTGAAAGATACTAAGCCTTTATAAAATCTAATTGCATTTTTGTAATGGTCTTAACAACTTGAATTATTAAATTTGAATATAAAATTTTATCGTTCTGACCTTGAAAATTAAGTTATCAAACATATTTAAAGAATATTTTCTTATAACGAAAGGTATGGTGTGAGTAGAGTAATCCATGAAAGCACAGAAAATAATAAACCGTATATATATATATATATATAGGAGAATTATCATGTACTAAAGAATAAACGAAAACCATAATGTAGAGTGAAGTGCGAGAAAGGAAAATGATTCGATTGATAAGCGAGGCTCATAAAATGATTGACCCAAAATAAATGTGTGGACTAAGGGTTACCAACATGATATATATTTATTCTTGGAATTGAATATGGAGGTGGGGTGCTTTATGGATGGAAGGCAACAGGGTATTGGTTGAAGCGATCCTTTTTTCAAATTTCAAAGCGTTGCAGCGACCATTTATCTGTTTTACATGCGTGACTCGATGGGTGTGAAGAAATCTTAAGGGGCCATGGATCGTGCCAAGCTCTTCAGAAACATCTGGGACCCAGAACTGTTGACTCGGCTAGAGATCTTGAAGGAAGAAATGGAAGTGCCTTGGTCCAAACCAACCTTGTTCAGTCAGAGTTTGTTTATGTTTCTTTGGAAGACTTGGTTGACCATGCTTCTTAGATTTCCCTTCTTGGTAAAAGAGCTATAATAGCCAAATTTGTGGGTCGTCACCTGACGATTGAGGGCATTCGTAGCTGGTGTGACATCCAATGGGGAAGTGGTCTTCGTATTCGGTTCTTGGATAAAGGTTTCTTCTTGGTGATTTTCCGGAGTGAAGCGCAAAGAGACGATTCTTTAGCAAGGAAAGACTTCCTCTTCGCAGAATCTGGGATTCACCTACGTGAGTGGTCTACCCCTTCAATCTAGAACAAGCTGATATGGAAGGCATCCATGTATGGATTCAGTTGTACTCTCTCCTAGCGAGTTTTGGTCTTGAATACCCTTGTTAAAATTTTCTCTAGCTTGGGTCGTGTTATTTGCATAGATCAGGTAACTCGGAAGGCACTCTCTTTTCCTTTTCCAAGATTTGTATTTGTTGTTTCTTCTAAGAAACTTCAAGAGTTTATTGTTATCTCTTCCCCCGTGGGAATGGGTAAGAAAGTGGACTACGAGGTAGTCTCTAATTGTTGCTTCGCTGTAAATAATCGGGTCATTACCAGAAAGCATGTAAAAACCCCTCGCTTCTACAGTGGTTGTTTGGAAAAAAATCTTGTCTAGCTCTGCAATTCCACAAGGGTCCGACCCTAGGCCCCTCGTAAAGGTCTCTTCTACTGAACATGCCTCCTTTGGTAAAGCACTTGATTTGAAACCTTTGGATCTCGACCCAAGCACCATCTCTCTGGTCAAAGAAACAATATCAGTGGTTCAAGACTCTACTCCTATTCTTTCCTTATTCCATGAGGGCATCACTTTGGGGCTTGGTGCGGATGCGGTTTCTCTAGAAAAGTGGGTCAATGAGAAGGAGGATATGATTTCCTCCAAAGAATATGTTCCTGGGGAGTCTTTGATGTTCGGAAGAGGAAATTGAGTTATTCCCCATTGAAACCGATAGGCAGAGCCCCATTCTTCCGACTCTAGCCATTCTCAATATTGACTTGGGCCCGAAAGCTCCTCCAGGACGTCCCTCCAAAGACTCTCAATCCCTTAAGGAGGTCACCGTGTCCGAAAATCAGTAACTTTTCACTTTTTTCCCATCTTCAAGTAGGAGAGGCGCGTCCTCTCTGAAGAAAAGATGATTTTATTCTCGTGGAATGTTAGGGGACTCAACGCCCTAACAAACAATGTCTTCTCTAGATGCTATGCTATAGATTTGGACACTTCTATTTGTATGATTCAAGAAACAAAAAATGTCAAAAGTGGATTGTATGAATGGTTGGTTTCACAAATGGAAAGGTTGGGAAGGCTGCTTTGTTGATTCTATTGGTGCCTCAGGCGGTTTAGGTGTTCTATGGAAGACCAGTAGCTGCGGTGTTGAGCTTCTCTCCGACAATACTAACTTTTTTAGTGTAAGGTTTTCCAGAAGCATTGGATGAATATTTTTTTCTCTGATGTGTATGGAATAAATAATCCCATTGAAAAATGAGGAACCTGGTCTAAAATTCAGGATGTGCTTGACTCCACCCCGGACTCTAAGATCATTGTTCTGGGGATTTCAATGCCACTCTTTTAGACAAAGACAAACGGGGAGGTATTTAGTGGCAGCCATACTCTCAGGTTAACTTCATCACCTTCGTGGATTCTACTAAGTTAGTTGATGTGGAACCCTGCTCAGCTGGTTCACTTAGAACAATCGGCGCCTTGGGTTTAGCTCTATGGTTGTTCGACTTGACAATTTTTTTATTTCTGAAGAATGGCTTCAACATAATTTCCTTCTCAAATGTTTTGTCAATCCTCTTTCTAGTTTTGATCACTTTCCTTTATCTCTCAACATCTCGTCCTTGCCCCTCAAATTTGAGGCCATGTGGATGCAAGATCCCTCCCTCCGGTCTCTTATTAAAACTTGGTGGGCTTCCTCAATGGTGTCAAGGACATGGATGTTTATCCTGTCTAAAAAAATTCTTTGCTCAAAGCTCATCTAATCGAATGGAACTCCTCCAACTTCAAAAACATTTTTCAAGAAAAATTAAGAGTTGAGAATGAAATCGAACCCTCAATGAATCAATTTTTAGATTCGGTATGCATCAGGATGACTTTCTCAAAGAAAAATATCTCGCTTGCTAGCGAATCAGGTGACCTCCTTTTAAAAGAAGAAACCTTTTGGAGACAAAATTCACGTGAAGTCTGGTTGGCTGATGGGGACAAAAACACTAAATTCTTCCATGCCTCGGTTAAAGCCAGAAGAAATGTTAACTACATCTCCTCCCTGATGTTGGAGGACAATTCGTTGATTTCCTCCCAATCCCATATTAAAGTTGAGTTTGTGTCTCACTTCCAAAAACTTTTGAATGGTGATAGTGTCTCCTCTTTGGACTCCCAACTTCCATTCTTAGCCCAAATTCCAAAGTTGATTGAGGTCGATGACAATGATAAGTTCCTTTCCCCCTTTTCCAAGGAGGAGGTTCAATTGATTGTTTTCTCTATGTAAAGGGACAAAGCCCCAGATGCGGATGGCTTTCTGTTTCCTTTTTCAAATATTTTTGGTATATCATTAGAGATAATGCCTAGATTACTTGTCGAGGAATCTTGTTGCTCGTAAGATCCTTGGAGCATTGAACCACACCTTAATTTGCATGTTTTCTAAAAAGTCTCCGGCTAAGAAATTGAATGAATTTTGGCCCATATCCTTGTGTAACACTTCATATAAAATTATTTCAAAAGCCATAGCTTCCAGAATGAGCCCCCTTCTTCATAAACTTGTTGCACATGAATAGAGTGGGTTCATTCTCGGGAGATCCATCGTAGATGGTTTCATCATGTCGCATGAGTTAATTCATACTCTGTTGGGGTTAGCACACCGATTGTATAAACAATATATCAGATCTAAGCATACATGCAAATAAAAGTGGATATTCTACCAAAATAAATATACAAAACAAGAGACATAAATCAACACCGATTTAACGTGGTTCACCTAGTGTGGGCTACGTCCACCAAGAAACAAGCCAATCTATTATCCAAAGCTTTGACAAGATATACAATGAAGATTTACAATCTTCCACACCTCTCAGATGTATAGTACTTTATTTCTCTCAAGCTTTTTCTTCATCACCAAGAATTCTCTCTCTCACCAACTTTTTGCAAGTTCTTTCTAATTCTTATTAATCATCTACTTCTAAACCCTATCTTTTATGCTTATATAGTCATTTATAAACTTAGGGCACTTAGCCATGCAATTACAATCAATAGATATACTTTAATGCTAAAAATAGATCTAATTCCTGAGAGTTAATTAAAACATCCTCGCACATGTAACCAACACTAGTTAGACCTAACCCTTTGTTGGTTCCTCCCTTTCCGATCAATGTAAGTCCTACCGATGATGTCGGTTCACCCTTAATCGATGACGGTTCTTTGTATTTTCCAAAGCAAGTTTCCATTGCATGCTAAATGAAGTAATTGAGCTCCACAACTCAAAATCTGCCACTTAGAGATTAATTACTACACCATCCTGTACAACGTCATTCTTGGATCCTTCCTTAGCTTTGTTTCTTCCTCTTTAAGTCTCACACTTGAAGACCAAATGTAAAGTGGAGTGTAGCTCCAACTTCTCCTTTACTAATGGCTTCATTAGCATATCTGCAGGGGTTCTTGCTCATATGAATCTTTTCCAGATTCAACTGTCCATCCTCCAATACATGCGTGTATGAAGTGATACCCCAATTGGATGTGTTTTGTTCTCGAATGAAATGTTGAGTTCTTTTTGCTAAATGAATTACACTTTAATGTCACTAAACAATTTACAATCACCTTGCTCCTTTCCCAACTCTTCCATGAACCTACTCATCCATATCATCTCCTTGCTATCCTCTCGTAGCCTGCAACATACATTGCCTCGTAGTAGTAGACAAAGCCATGACCTTTGTAATCTAAAAATCCAGCTAACTGTCATCCCACCTACTGAAAATATATCCAGTAGTGCTCCTTCTACCATCCAGATCTCCAGCCATATCCAAATCAACATAGCCACATAATGAAATATCCGAACCTCCATAGCATAACTACATGTTAGATGTCCCTTTAAAATACCTGAGTATCCATTAGATTACTTTCCAATGCTCTTTACCTGGATTGGCCATATATCTACTCACCACTCCCACTGCCTGTGCAATGTTTGGTCTAGTACAAACCATAGCATACATGAGACTCACAATTGCTGAAGCATATGGTACTCATGTCATGTATTTGACCTCCTCATATGATGATGGACACTAATCTTTGCTTAATTTGAAGTGTCAAAGCCATAAGTGTGCTAATGTGTTTTGCATTCTCGCATGTTGAACCTTTCTAACACCTTGTAGATATAATCCTCCTGAGACAAATACAATTTCTTGTTTTTCTTGTCTTTGTGTATTTGCATGCCAAAGATTCTTTTTGCAGCTCCTAAATCCTTCATAGAAAATGTGTGAGCTAGCTTTCTCTTAAGCTCACCAATGTCTTGCATACTAGATCCTGCAATAAGCATATCATCCATATATAGTAAAAAAATAATATAGCTCCCATTTTCAAGCTTCTTAAAATAAACACAATGGTCAGATTCACATCTCAAGTAACCATGCTCTTACATAAAACTATCAAACCTCATGTACCATTGCCTTGGAGCTTGATTGAGCCCATAAAGACTCTTTTTCAACATACACACTAGTTTTCTCCTTACCCTTGACTTCATACCAAAGCGGTTGTTGCATATAAATCTCTTCATCCAAAGCACCATGAAGGAAAGCCGTCTTCACATCTAGTTGCTCTAAATGTAAATCTTCTACTACAACTAAACTCAATATAGTAAGAATAGAATTCATCTTAACAACAAGAGAGAAAATTTCACCAAAGTCAATACCTATTTTCTATGCAAATCCCTTTACTACAAGCCTTACCTTATACCTTTTCTATCCACCCTCTTCTTCCTTAATCCTATAAACCCACTTGTTCTCGCAATGTTCTCTTACAGTTAACAACTTAACCAAATCCCAAGTTTGGTTCTATTCCAAGGAGTCCATCTCCTCATCCATGCCATGTTCCCACTGAATGTGAGTCTTATCCTGCATTGCTTCTTCAAAGCTCTTTGGTTCACCATTATCAGTCAATAATAAATAAAATAGAGAAGGTGTAAATCTTTCTGGAAGTTTACTTACCCTTTGTGACATTCTCACAAGATTTTGGGGTACCAGAGGCTCAATCTGGACCTCCTGGACATTCCTATCCAAATCTAAAAGTGACTGACGTCGGTCACCTCTTACCGACATTAGTTCTACTAACCGATGCCAGGTTGGATCCTCTATAACCGATATACGGTTCATCTCGACTCGGGTGTCGGTCAGGGTGTCAATCGACACTGTTACTATGTAACCTGTTAGTAATTCTTTTAAATCTGAGAGTTCATTTTCATTCACAAACTTCTCAACCAGTTCATCCTTGAGTACAAAATTTTATCCCTGTACATTCTCTTTTCATTCCATTCAACATCATGACTCCTAATAATTTTAGAATTCTCTAAATCCCAAAAATGGAAATCAAAATCACCATATCCATAACCAATGAAAGTGCACCTCTTGGATTTTGCATCCAACTTCTTTCTATTTTCCCTATCAACATGCACAAAAAGCTTCTGAACCAAAAACTTTAAGAAAAGAAATATCTACCTCTTTTCCGGTCCAAAGTTTCCTTTGGTATTCCTCCATCTAGTGAACTTGAAGGCCCACGGTTAATCAAATAAACTGTTGTATCAACTGCTTCTTCCCAAAACTACAAGGGCAATCCAAAATGTATCATCATACTTCTAGCACATTTCATGATTATCATGTTCATTCTTTCTGCAACACTATTCTCCTGTGGTGTTCTTGGAACCGTTATTTCTCTATGTATACTATTCACTGAGCAATAATAATTGAAAACCTTGCTACAATATTCACCACCATTGTCAAATATAAGGCACTTTAACTTAGAATTTGATTAATTCTCAACAAGGGCTTTCCATCTTGTAAAAGTCTCAAAAACATCAAATTTATGTTTAATACAATAAACCCATACCTTTCTTGTAGCATCATCAATGAAAGTAACATAATACTGGGATCCTCCATGAGAAGCTACCTGAGCTGGTCCCCACACATCTGAGTGTACAAGCTCCAATTTTTTATCCTTCTAAGTTTCCCCAACTTTGAGAAATCTCACTCTCTTTTGCTTTCCAAAGATACAATCCTCACATAAATCAAGATCTAAAGCTTTCAAATCGATAACTTACCATTAGCCTTTAAGATTTGCATTCCTTTTTGACTCATATGACCCAATTGATTATGCCACATGCATGCATCTAAATTTGGAGTAGATAATGCAGAAAAGGAATCAATAATACGTAGTAGATAAATATAACATTCCTACCTTCTTACCTCTTGCCACAACAAAATCACCCTTGGTGACTTTCCAAGAGTCTCCTGTAAAAGTAACCATGTAACCAGATTCACCTAGTTGCCCTGCAGAAATAAGATTCCTCCTGAGGCTTGGCATATACTCACATCTTTCAATGCCCATGTATTTCCATTCTGTAATTTTAGATGAACTTCCCCTTTACCAGTAATATTGCAAGGTTTATCATCACCCAAATAAACATGCCCAAAATTGCCCTAGACATAATTTCTAAAATAACCCTTATTAGGGGTTGCATGGAAAGAAGCTCCTGAATCTAAAACCCATGATTCAATTCTACTATCTAAAGAAAGAATAAGAGCATCTTGCATTACCTCTGATGCAACAAGATTTACTTCTTTACCTTTGTCTGGGTTGTTGGTTCTCTTTATCCTTTGACCAACAATCTTTCTTTGCATGTCCTTTCTTTCCACATTTCCAACAAGTAATTCCCTTACTTCTATATTTAGATATGTTATCCCTTGAATTTGATTTCCCATTACTCTTACTCTTGGATCTTTCCTTCGCCTCGCCGCTTTCTACATTCAAAGCATTTCCAAATGATGATTCCTCTCGTACTCTTCCTATGAATTTATTCAATGAAGATTATACTAACCACATCATCAAACTTCAAAACATTATTAGCAAATGATGCATTACTAACATCCATTACCAAGTTATCCCAACTATCGTGCAAAGAACATAAGAATAAAAGTGCTTTTACTTCATCATCAAATGGTATAGCAACCAATTTTAACTGATTTACAATAGATCGGAAATCATTCAAATGACTAGATGCAAATCCACCTTAATGCATCTTATAACTAAATAGTTTCTTCATCAAATAAACTTTATTTGAAGCACTAGGTTTTTCATATAAATTAGCAAGAGATTTCATTAACTCTATTGTAGAAGTCACTTTTGTAATATTGGAAGCCACGGATGCTACCAGGCTCAATCTTATAGATCCCAAAGCCTTTATGTCAATAATCTTTCATTCTTCATCAGTCATCTTCATAGGTCTAGACTTTTCATCCAACGGTAAATACAAATCTCTTTGATACAGATAATCCTCAATTTGCATCTTCCATAATTGATAATTTCGGTCGTCAAATTTCTCTACCTTGTATTTGTTTTCTTCTGCCATTGTTGTAGCTCCCACTCAATCAGAAAACCATCTGTGAGTAAATCTATCAACACACAAAACCCTCAAACAAATCTCTGATACCAGTTGTTAGGGTTAGCACAGGTCAGCATGATAATATATCGATCTAAGCATACATGCAAATAAAAATCGGATATTCTACTAGAAGAAATATAAAACAAGAGATATAAATCAACACCACTTTAACATGGTTCACCCATCAGTGTGGGCTACGTCCACCAAGAAACAAGCCAATCTATTATCCAAAGCTTTGATAAGATATACAATGAAGATTTACAATCTTCCACACCTCTCAGATGTACAATACTTTATTTCTCTCAAGCTTTTGCTTCATCACCAAAAATTCTCTCTCTCACCAAATTTTTCCAAGTTCTTTCTAATTCTTGTTAATCATCTACTTCTAAACCCTAGCTTTTATGCTTATATAGTCGTTTATAGACTTAGGGCACTTAGCCATGTAATTACAATCAATAGATATACTTTAATGCTAAAAATAGATCTAATTCCCAAGAGTTAATTAAAACATCCTCACACAAGTAATCGATGTCGGTCCTCCCTTGCTCCGACCGATGTCACCCTACTGACCGAGGTCGGTCCCCTCTAATTGATGATGGTTATTGTATTTTCCAGCAAGTTTCCATTACATGTTAAACTGAAGTAATTGAGCTCCACAACTCAACATACTTTTCACTCTTCCTCGTACTAATGCATGATGATTAAATTGGACTTTAGTAAAGCCTATGATCGCATCAATTGGAGGTTCCTTCTTAAATTTCTTTAAAGCTATCGGTTTAAGATCCATTTCGTAATTGGGTCTTCAATCGCATTTCTTCTCCGAGCTTCTCTATTCTCGGTTAGTGGTTCAACGAAAGGTTTCTTTAGTAATGCGGGGGTTTAAGGCAAGGGGACCCTCTTTCTTCGTTTCTCTTTCTCCTTGTTGTTGAAGCTTTGAGTCATGGTATCAAATCGGTGATTAGTGATGGTTCCCTTACGGGTATCTCCATCACCACCAATTTGCCTCCCCTTTCGCACTAGCAATTCGCGGATGACACCTTTCTTTTCGGCCAAGCTTCTATCTCGAAGCTCGCAACCTGTCCTATATTCTGAATTCTTATTCACTCGTGGTGGGTAATCAACTTTCATAAATCTGTTATCTTCTTTTTTAATGTCTCTCCTCGTTTAAAGGTCAATTGCGGGTAATCAAGGAAAATCTGCATTTTATAAATGGGTGCCCTTCCTCAAAAATATTTGGGTATTCCACTTTTTATGGTAAAGGTAAGGCTAATCTCTAGGATGATCTCCTCAATTCTCTCTCGTTGAGATTGCATTCTTGGAAAGGAAAATGGTTGTCTCTAGCTGGCAGAGCTCTTCTGATCAATTTTGTCCTCCTAGCTCTCCCAATCTACATGCTCTCAGTTTTGTTGATCCCCAAATAGTCCGATTTTTTTGAAAATATTGTCTCGAACCTTTTTATGGCAGGTGGGGAATAATGAAGATAGAAAATTTCATTGGTCAACTAGGAAATGTCACAAACTTCCCAAATCCTTAGGTAGTTTGGGAATAATGGACATCACTCTTCAAAACTCTGTTCAGGTGTAAAACTTGTTTGGAAATTTTTATCGATGCCAAGAGGTTTGTTTTTCAAATTCTCTCCCATAATTATAGAGGCTGGTCATCCTCGAACTTTTTCTCTTTAGTATTGAACTCCCAAAGGCTCCCACATTTGGAACTTCATTTGCAACTACAAATTTCTAATCGCGGACTCATTTTCCTAGCAGGTCAACAATGGTAGGTTGACTGATTTTTTGGAGGATAGTTGGAATTAAAATCCACATTTGAATCTTATTCCCAATCTCAATAGTATTATGAATGTTTCTAGGGCCTCTTGGGAAACTCAAGCATTGGTTATGGTCACAGACATCATGATGGCTCGCCTTCTTGGCTTTGGAAGGATATTGCCACCCTTGGCACTTCCCCTCTTGAGACATCCTCTTTCATGGAGGCTCTTTCATCTAGAACTACTTCCTTTAAATATAGCAAGGATCATTTTATTTGGCTTGGTGCTTCTATGAGTTCTTATTTTATGAAAGCAAAGTTATGCAAAGCTTATTACCATGTCTGTAAAGGTACTCCATGTTTCACTACTACTAGAATCCCTCCATCTTACCCAAAGTAGCATTGTTCGGATGGTTTGTTCTTAAATGGAAAATCCTCACTAAACCGTTGAGAGTAAGATCTGGGGATTTTCCGGTTCTTCTAAATGTGTTCTTTGTGGGGAATTTGAGGAGGATATCGATCATCTTCTCCTTTTCTACATTTTTGCTTCTAATAGTTGGAACTGGATTTTAGCTAAGCTTAATTTAGCTTGGGCTACGTGTAACAATATCATTGATACTCTCCTTTCTTGGACCAAGATGGGACAAGAGGCTCCTCCCGTTCTATTTGGGCCATAGCTCATTTCTTCCTAATTTAGCACATTTGGTGGGATCGTAACTTAATTTCTTTCCGTGGAGTTTTGCCTTCTAAATTGCTGGGTTTTTCTTGTCAAATTAGAAGTGGCCATCTCTAAAAAAAAGTTAGTAAAAATATCCATAATAATCCTCTTTTATCCTTGTGTGATATTGTCATCGTGAAATCTTGGCCCCTCATTAAAATCCTCACTCCAGTCCATAGGAATGATTCCATCACAAATGTGGCCTTTCCCAGTGAAGAAATTTACGAAAAGAAGGAGTGTTAAATGGTGGCCCCCTTTGGGCTTTTAGAAATTGAATTTTGATGGGGCCTCTAGGGGTAACCCTAGTAAATTAGGTGCCAATCGCATCCTCAAAAGTGATAAAGGTTCCTTTATTTCACTTTGGCTCTTTCCCCTTAGTGTGGACCATGTACGTGCAATATGGTCAAGCTCAAACACTCCTGGGAAGGTGTTAAACTAGCCATAAACTAGCTCTTGGAAGGTGTTTCCTTTGTTTAATGATGATTAAACACTTTTGACTGGAGCTATGAACCGGAGGGCGAGGCCCCAACCATACAAAGAGAAGAAAAGAGAAGAAGAAGAAGAAGGGAGAAGGGTGGGCTGAAAATAGCCAACCGAAAGAAGGGAGGAGGAAGGAGAAAGAAGAAACAATGTCGGCAAGAACCGACATCGGGGAAGAACAGGAGAGAAGGGAAGAGACCAAAGAATGCCGAATAAACAACACCACCAGAGGCAAAACCAAAAGATCAATGGTACTGAGTACCCGCACGGAGATTTGCTTCCCGAAGAAGAAGATTGAACACGTCGCCAACATGATCTTTGAGCTCGTTCCACTTGTTTCTATTGTGTTCTACCTTTTTCTTTTTCTATTTAGGAGTAACTATGTTGGACCCTAGACACGTGGAGGGCCTACGCTCATTTGGGGACCTACCTTTGGATTTTACCTTTGAAGTTGTTAATGAGGCACGTGGAGGCTTCTGCTGGATCTTCCCATGCTTATACTTTTCAACGTCCGATGAAAATTTCTTAGGCTCTTACCACCAAGAGCCTCGCACTCATTTGTGAATCTTTCTTTCCACTTGTTTCTATTGTGTTATGCGTTTTCCACCTATTTAGGAGCAAGTTTGTTGGGCCCTAGACACGTGGAGGGCCCGTGCTCATTGGGGACCTACCTTTGGATTTTACCTTTGGATTTTACCTGGAGGGCACGTGGAGGCTTCTGCTGGATCTTCCCATGCTTAGACTTTTTAACGGCCGGTGTAACTTTCTCGGGGTTTGAGTTCATTCTTTAAGTTTGTTCATATTTTGTTGAATTCATATTGAAATCCTAAACCCTAAATTTTGGCCTTGATCCTTAAATCCTACTATTTTGGGGCATCAGGGCGGGGCTTTCCACAACAGGAAAAAATAATCCCATCACTCCGAGTAAAACCCTATATAAGGATGAGATAATAGTTGAGGAGTTAGAGTCAAAAGGGGTAACTACAGAGTCCTCGAGGCTAGAGTTTACTTGACAGGACCATAAAGAGAGCCAACTTGAGTTTGATCTATAAAACCTCGAGTTTAGAATGGCCAACAAAGAAGATGTAGAAAATATTGGACAATGATTCAAGGATTTCATTCACCAATTCAATTTAAATCTAATGGTCATCTTGTTATTCCAAATCAGCCATAACCCAATCATACTCATATCAACCAAAGTGGATCTTTAGGTCAAAGTAATAAACAAACTAGCTAGGTGGATCTTTGAGCATGCCTAATCCAAATACAAACACTCTACGAAGCCCGTAACATGATTCTAAAAGTGGAAATGTGTAAGTTTTATGAAAAGGATACACTTAATTAGATTAATCAAATGGAGAATTTATTTTATCTACATCAGATTCCATCAGGACAAAAGGTTACCATAACATCATTGTATCTCGAACCTAACCAATTCGTTTGGTATCAATGGTTATGTGCTCAAAGGAAAAAGAGTGGTCTCAATGTTACATGGATAGTCTTCACCGAAGAGTTACAATTGCACTATAGTTCTAGTGTGTCAAATAATTATTTCAGCCAATTAGCAAAGTTAAGACAAACAAGATCAGTCAAGGATTACATTCATCAATTCCAAAACCTTTCCTTGTGGGTGGAAAATATTACTGAAGAGAATCTAAATGACTTATTTCTTGGGGGTCTTAAGGAACACATTGAGAATGAGGTGTGTATGTTTAATCCTCATAAGGTTTCAAATTCTATTATCATGGCACATAGGGTAGAGGAAAAATTTCTTTCCAAAGTAGGAGACAAACTATCACTAATATTAAAGATCGTAGCACCTTGCCACCATCATTCCCTCGGCCAATTAGATTGACACCTCAAAAAATTGAAGAAAATAGATCCAAAGGGTTATGTTTTAATTGTGACAACAAATATGGACCAAGACATAAGTGTGTTAAAAATAAGTTGTTCTACATTGAGGGGCCTAATGAAGAAGAAGATAATGAAGAAGATTAAGAGGTAGAGCCTAGAGGAGGAATTAGGAGATCCCCAACCAATGATATCATGTCATGAAATTTTAGGTATTAGCACTCCCAAACCATCAAAGTGGTTGGATTCTTAAAAACCGAGGATAATAGTGTTGATTGATTCAAGAAGTACTTATAACTTCATCAATCATAAGTTGCTGCATACATGGAACTGCTTTGTTTATCCAACTCCCGAATGTCAAATAATGATTCTCGACGGGGAATTGTTTGTTGTTCAAGAAAATTCCATAACATTAATCTCACTATGGGAGATTACTTACTAATTAGCCCTATGTATGTTATTGCCATGGGAGGAGTAGACATTGTGTTATGAGTTCAATGGCTTACCACCATGGTAACCAAGTGAAATGAATTTCCAAGATTTGTTTATGTGATTTCAATCGAAGGGAGGAATTTTAAACTAAAAGGATTAAGAGAAAATTCCCCACAGTTGGTGAGCTCTCACCAGATGCAAAAATTTCTTAGAAAAGGTCTAGATGTGTTTGTGGCAAAACTATTTTCATGGAAGCACATAGTCAAATACATTTATACCTTCGAATAGATATGCAAGTGATTATATACGAGCACTCGCTTGTGTTTGGAGATATACCTCCAAAAAGAGACCATAACCATGTCATCCAACTAGTACCACATAGTCAACCACCCAACATCGGACCTTATAGGTACCCCTATATGTAAAAGAGTGAGATTGAGAAGATAGTTTAAGACATATTGGAAGCAGGAATTATTCATCATAGTCAGAGTGCTTACTCTTCTCCTGTAGTGATGGTACGGGAAAAATATGACAATTGGCACATGTGTCCAGATTACAGGGAACTCAATAAGTACATAGTCAAAGATAAGTTTCCTATTCCTATAATTAATGATTTGCTAGATGAGTTGCATGGTGTTGTTTACTTTACAAAACTTGATCTTCGTTCTGGATATCATCATATTAGAATTAAGGATGAAGATATTCATAAAAAAACCTTTAGGACACATGAAGGCCATTATGAGTTCTTGGTAATGCCTTTTGGACTAACAAATGCACCCTTTACATTTAAAATTTTGATGAATTCTATATTTAAACCATTTTTGGAAGTTTTTTTAGTGTTCTTTGATGCTATATTAATATATAGTAAAACATGGGAGGAACACATACATCATATGAATTGGGTGTTGGAAACTCTTTAACAACAAAAATTTATGCAAAGCCTTCTAAGTGTTCTTTTTGGAGTCAAGGAGGTTGAATATTTGGGTCACATTGTCTCTTATGAAGGTGTTAAAGTGGATCTTAACAAGATAAAATCCATGCTTGAATGGAAGGTTCCAAAACCCTAAAGAATCTCTAAGGATTTTTGGGGTTTATAGGTTATTATCGTAGATTTGTAAGGAATTATGGTAGCATAGCAACACCACTCACAACTTTATTGAAGAAGGAATCTTTCCATTGGAATGAGGAAGCTACTATGGCATTTGAGAAGTTGAAGGAGGCCATGTGCACCACTCCAGTTTTAGCCACCCCAGATTGTTCAAAAACATTCATTGTTGAATGTGATGCTTCAGGGTATGGTATGGGGGAAGTACTCATGCAATAAGGTCAACCCATTTCCTTTGAGAGTTGTCAGTTCAAAGGTAAGAATATATCAAAACTAATTTATGAGAAGGAAATGCTAGCCATACTTCATGCAGTGAAGAAATGGAGACCATATCTAATGGGTAGACATTTCAAAGTAAAGATAGATCATGATAGTTTGAAATACTTCTTAGAGCAACATTTATCATCTGAAGAACAACATAAATGGGTCTAAAAATGTTGGGGTATGATTTTGAGATAATATACAAGAAAGGGAAGGAGAATGTAGTTGTTGATGCTCTATCTCTCGGAAGGATGAATCAGTTGAGGCATTGTTGTGTGCCATATCTATATTACAGGAGGATTGGATAGAGGATGCAAGGTCCGAATGGAAAAATGACCTGTAAAAAAATCTCATTCATAGTCTCTAACAACATCCAAGCATGTCGAGAAAAATTGTATGGAAAGGGGATGTTTTATGGTACAAAGATAGGTTATACCTATTTAATAATTCAGCCCTTAAAATAAGGTTTTATCCGAGCTCCGTGCTACTCTAGTAGGGGGAATTTTGGCTTCTTGAAGACTTGTCATCAAATCAAGCATGATTTCTTCTCGGAAGAGATAAAAGAGGATGTCTAAAATTTTGCATTCAAAATTGTATGTGGGGGTGTTTTGGAACATCAATGGAAGAAAAGTGAATGAAGGAAATGGAATAGAAAGAAGGAAAGGAGTGGAATGGAATGAACTGAAAGAACATGCAAGAGTTAGGTAAAAACAGAGCCTAATATTGCATGAAGAGGAAAGCTGAATAACCAACACAAATAAAACGGAGTTTGAGTTAGTTAAACAAGAACATGTAAAAGGGAACACATATGAGCAAGTAGACAATCAGAGCTTGATCACTGTGAACTAGAACAACTGATTACTAATGTTGACAATAAGATCAAAGATAATATTTGCATGCAAGATTTAAACACCTAACATCTAATGAACATAAGAACACCAAATGTTACCAGAGACAATGAATGAGACACAAAGTTCTTATTCCATTAACTCCAAAATGTTTTTCACAAAAGAACACAAAGTTTCTTCTTGAAACAAAGCTTGCACAAAAGTATTCTCTTCTCCTCTCTCAAAGTCACCCTTACAAATGAGCCCCTCACTTCCTTTTATAACCCAAAAGTTGGTTACGAAGTAGTTAGGGTTTTAAATGCACATTAAATAGGGCACTTAAGTGACTTTGACTTTTTCAACCAACTTTTAAAAAGTGACTAAAAATAGAAACCACTTAAGTTAAAAGGTCATTTAAGGAAAAATACATAAATAAAGAAATGGGTACATGTGGACCCCACTTAAATGACTTGTATGCACACGTAGACATCCTAGTCAACAATGTGCCACCCAGATCAAGACACCTAGGATCAGTGCCTTATCCATTGGGCCAAGAGTCCGCCTATCCCGATCGTAAGGGAATGAACTCATTGACTGTGCTCTGCAATCCACCAAATGACAAGAGTGTTGAGCTTGAAACTTGAGCAATTCATCCACCCCTCTATCTGAGCAATATCCTGGTGTGAGAAAATTTGTCTTCATTCGTATTCACATTCACAATTCTCCACATGCTCCGAGTACCTTTCCATGGTGAATTATTCATTTGTCACGAGACCGTAGTCATTACGCCACCTTGGTTTATCAGAATCCAACTTCTGGTCTTTCGCCGTTGAGAAGATCTCCAAGAGCCAAAATTACAATTCACTGCCTGGAGTTATGTCCTTTGTCTTTGTTACCATCCCAAAGTGTTGATCTCTCGGCGAGTGCATTGTGAGACTTGAGTCTTGGAAATCCATCTCCTTTGCCCCATTGTGAACGAGTGGTGTTGAAAAATCATCGAAGTGATTTATGAATTCGTTGACACACACCTTAGCGTAGTATTTGGTCTTTTTTGGAGTGATGGATTCTAACATTTACGCAATCACTTCCAAGTTTATCACTATTGGCTTGATGACCCTCTTTCAATTCTTCAAGGTATCATGTAGCCAGGTGGGAACCTCTCCAAGTACCTCATTGTACATGGTTCTCGTGTTCGTTGGGAATTGATCTTCATCACGCTAAAGGGGATCACCTTCGGGTGTTGCTGAAATTGGATCTTCTTGTTGTGAGAAAGATGTTGTCGCCATTTTCTCCATTTGTGGTGATTCTTCAAATGTAGGCGGGAAAGAACCGGATCATCAACTTTTGGTTGAGAAGTTGTGACTACTTCCACAAGTTGGGCTAGTATATTTTGAGGTACTTCATCAACGAGTTCCACCTCTAGAAATTGTGTGATATAGATTACAGGTGCTTGTGCATGAACCAATGCTTTGAATTATAGTGTTGTGTTGTTGATTAGGCCTGAAGAATTAGGGCAATCATGCAAAGACGAATGATGACTAGAATGAGAAATTCTCGAGATGTGCTCCTTCTTCACTTAGGTGTTTAGACGACTCAACTCACGAATGAGCCCTCAATCGTATCGCTCCTAGCTTGATTGTGAGCTCATGCATTTTCAACTTGAATTCGAACTCCCATGGCGATCCATGCCCTTCGTGTCATCTTACCTTCTTTCCAGAACCAAACTCCCGAGTTCTTCTCTGGCTCAACTCACTTGAATACCGAGCTTAACCCAACATTTTTGAAAAGAATGGTTTTACCACAATGCTCACGGTTCTTCCTTATTATATAACACTTGTAGTAAGAATGTTTTGGCTTTGCCATAATAAGCACAATTGTACCTTCCAAATGATGAGAAATTTAGGAAATTACCGATAAAGACCTAATGCTGAAACTAATATGCCATGATTATGACCAAATAAGATGCTCATATAATTGAAAAGCAAATTGTGCTTCATGAATATTCGATATGAAATAGATCCACCTTTATGATATTCTCTTCCATGAGTTACATTGTAAAACAAGTAAGGTCTCAATAGAGAATCTTTGTAATAAACTTCATAGGTCTCTTGGTAACACTCTCACTGTCACTTAATTCATTTTGATAAAAATATCTTGAAGGAAAAACCCGAATTTGAGGATGCATTCGAAGACGGATATACATAGTTGGATGACTGCTTGTTGGAAGTTCTCAAAAATGCTTCTACTTTATGACATAAACATATGCCCGGTAAATCAAGAGCGCTTGTGGATTTACAAAACAAAGGGTACCAAAAACATGGGCCCACAGCCCATAAGTTACCCATTACCCATGGGTTAATAAACCACCCATGAAAATTTTTGTGGGCTTCGCCCCAAAGAACGCGCTTAACCGGCAGCGGGACCATGAAAGTGGAGGTAACACATAGAAGGTGTTCCACACTTCACTGAAAATTGTAGCTTCATCTATAACCACCATATCAAACCCATGGGCTAAAGACCTAGAATAACTTCAAGATGCTCTAGAAGCAGAGTGAACAAATCTCGTGCCTCATTTGTAAAACTTGCCCCAGATTTGATCGACTTCTTCCATGAGTGACTTTCCAAAATGAAAAGTGAGAAACTCAACTAGAACTTTATCTAATTCTTCATCAGTGCAAGATTCTGTAACACTCGATCACGTCACTTAATTCATTTTGATAAAAATATCTTGAAGGAAAACACCGAATTTGAGGATGTATTCGCACTTATTCGAGCGAGATAAGTTTACAACATAGACATGATTGGACGACACCGCTTATTGGAAGTGCTCAAAAAGGCTTCTACTATACCGCAACATGTTCTACGCTTCCCACCTAATACTACATGCAGCATGAGTGATTTTGAGGATCCCACACCCAAGAACATGCCGCAGCAGCATTTCAATGAAAGTGAGGTAACACGCCAACTTCACTAGCTTGTAGCTTCATCTATAACCACCATACACAAACCCATGGGTTTAGGGAATAAGTTTAGGAAGCACTACTAGAAACAAGAGTGAACACATACTCACCTCATTTGTAAAACTTGCCTCAAGATTTGATCCAACTTCTTCCATGGAAGCGACTTTCAAAATGAAAAGGTGAGACAACTCAACTAGAACTTTATCTCGTTCTTCTACTAAAATATGCAAGATTTTGCAACAACGATCACGACCGTGGTCAGCGAATGCAAAGAGAACATCGGGATCAACACCAACGGTTCCTTGGGATCACCCCATGGAAGCCGCCGCAGCACTTAGCTCTCTCTCTGGGAGGCTTTTTCCGAGATAAGTTTACTTCTCTACCCCGTAGTGCTGCATATAGCCAATTACTTTCTCACGGCACTTTCCTAGGAGAATTTTAGTTCTACGCTCCACCGATACTACCTGCAAAACATGATTTTGAGAATCCACACCCACCCTCGCAACATCAAGGCGATAGACCTTCATTTCACCATCAATGAATCCACGATCCGATAACACACCGTAGCAATTCATCATCTGCAAAGATTTGATGGAGCGCAAACAAGCATTCGTGGTTTAGGGAAAAGTTTAGGAAGCATACTAACAATGTGCGATCCATACTCAAGAACATCATCGATTGATCCTCGTACAATACATGGATGACAAATTATTTGCATTATTATAGGATTGCCTCGTAGCTTTCAGAGCAAGTTTCTTAAGTAGTGCACCATAATAGTGTTGATATTGAACAAGATGAATAACATTCAACATTCCTCGACCGTGTGTGTCTTTCCTGTCCTCGGTGGACCTTGCACCAAAGTGAAGGGCCAGTGGTTCCCGCCTCTAGCAGAGACTAACTCCATTTGTACAGGTGTGCCGTATGCATAGCAGCCCACCGAATTAGCTAGCTAGCTTTGGACCATTGAAAATCCTATGAAGATGGTCGATAAAATTTGGTGTGAAACATTCAAGCATTGCATTGGAGGTTGCTCCTCATTATTTGGAAAGTGCTCGCCTCGGGATTTAAAATTGCTTTCTACATTCTCTCCTCTTTGCATGCATGGAAAATTGTTCTTGCTTTGTTGTCTTGTCTATTCACATTCGTGGATTTTGGTCTTTTTTCTCTGTGTTTAATCTTTTCCTCCGCGTGGAAATCTTCCTCTATCAATTTGCTGGCTTTTCATTCTCCACGCGTGGAAAATTTTGTTTTTCTTCCTTCGTGGGCTTCTACTAACTTTCTCCGCCAATGTGCAATTTTACACTTGGCTAGGGCACGCTTTTTCTTTCTCCGGCGTGGAAATCTATTCTTTCTTTTGTCTTCTTTTCGATTGTATATTTTTTCTTTCTCCAACGTGTGGTCTTTTAATCTCCTCCAAGCATGGAGATATTCTTGAATGGGTTATTAAAAACTATCCATATGCATCATCGCCTCCTTTGTTTTAAACTCACAATTCTTCTTCAGATATTTGAAGCGCAGGTGTGGGACAGGATTTTTTATTATTTGTTTTAAAAACTTTTCCTTTCTTTCCCGAGAAAAAGCGCATGAAAGTCTTTTTGTTTTATGGAAACTTCTCCTCCTACCTTAGGCGTGGCTTCTTCCTTCAAAACGTGGAAACCCTTCTCCCACAGAAATGTGTGAAATTCAACTTTAGATTTTGATAAAACCTTTTTGATGAATGCGTGGAGCTTGAAAACAAAACCAAAAACCTTCTTGTATTTCTCTTCTACAATGGCGTTAGTTTCTCTTGCATAAGGCTGACAAAATATTATGTCTTCTTGAAGAAAAAAGAAGCTTCTGACTTTTTCCAACGGGTTTGATGGAGGAAGTTACGAGGATTAATTCAACTTCCTCTCATCCGGGTAGTGGCTTAAGTGCCAGGGGGAAATGGGAAAAGTAACGGGCAATTGCCAACGGGAATGGCAAAATGGGTTGGCAATCCCCGTCCAATTTCCCCATGTGGGAAATTGGGGAATTTTATGCCCGTTTTCCAATCCATGATTTGGCAATTGGCAGAGAAAACCCACATGCGGGAAATTTGAAGGAAATTGCCAGGAAAGTGGAAATCTGGGTTCGGGAAGCCAACCCTAGCAGTTGGAAACAAAAGCTTACTTCCCCGACACTAAAACTTGTCGAATGAACTTTAATTTATATTTATTTAATTAAATACTCCTTAAGTGATTTTTTAAAAATTAATTTAATCAAACAAGGAGCAATTAATTAATTAATTATTTTAATGTATTTTAACATTTTAAAGCCTGGCAGGAAGAGTTCTCGCCCGAAAATCACGAAACGAAGACCGAAACGATCACAAAAATAAGACGATCGCAATGAGTCCAATGAACCACGCAAAGTAATACTTTTCAAAATTTTCTAATTTTTAATTTTTAATTGTTTTTTAACAATTTTGTGAAGTCAAAATTGGCTGATAACAGCTGGCTCTGATTGGGGACAAGGACTTCATGGACGCAACAACGGACCCAGACCAAAATAGTCATGAACATGATCACAGAATGATGGGGCACAAAAATGGGGCGACACAAGAGAGGAGACCAAAAAACAGGGAAACAAACAAACCAAAATCCTAATTACCTATGTACATACGGGGAACAACCCGTTTTCAATTCTGGTAATATTTGAGATATTGCCCACTGTAGGGCAAAGGAAAATGAGTTCCATCAGGATATGCCAAGTAGTAGGTACTATCTCCACAAAAGTGTCTTATTTTGAACGGTCCCAGCCACAGTGAGTCAAACTTCCCATGCTTTCCCTTCGGCTCACGTCTTTTATCCCAGAGAAGAACTAAGTCATTGATTTGAAACTGTCTCTCTCTAGTTTTCCTGTCAAACAACTTCTTTACCTTGGATTGATGTTCCTCGATCCTGTTGGCCACTTGACTTCTTTGTTCCTCGAGCTTGCTTAGGAACATGACCCTTTTATCTAATGCATTGGTGAAGCATTCATCATCAACTGCCTGAGCTAATTTTAACGCTGGTAGCTCCAATGTGATGGGAATTTGAGCATCAGTTCCATACAGAAGTTGAAATGGAGACATCCCAATTGCCCTTTTGGGAGTTATGCGGTCAGCCCACAATGCATCGTATAACTTTTTGTGCCAAGTTCTTTGATTTTCTTCGACTAACTTGCGCACAATGGTAATGAGGTTTTTGTTGCTGGATTCAGCCTGACCGTTTCCCTATGGGTAGTAATCTGATGAATGAGACAAAGATATCCCATATCCATAACAAAAACCTATCATCTTTGTAGAAGAAAAATTTGAGGCATTGTCAGTCACGATCTTGTGAGGAATTCCATAACGAACCAATATGTTTTCTTTGATGAAATCACAGATTACTGCAGAAGATGTTTGTTTCACCGGTATAGCTTCTACCCACTTAGTAAAGTAATCAGTGGCAGTGAGCACGTGGGTATGACCAGCGCTAGAATTAGGATTCAAGACCCCGATGAAATCTAAACCCCATTGTTGAAAGGGTTCTTCAATGACAACTGGCTTCAAAGGCAGTGCTGCCAACTTTGGTCTTCCAACAAATTGTTGACAGGCCTCACATTTGGTCACCCATTTCTGAGCATCAGAAAACATAGTGGGCCAGTAATAATGTGCTCTTAGAATTTTATGGGTTGTTACTGGGCCAGAAAAATGACCGCCGCAAGCATGATTGTGGAAGGCTTCCAACAACCTAGGTTGTTGTTCTTTATCAACACATCTGAGGAACATGCCATCAATTCCTTTCTTGAACAACGTGTTATCCCAAATGACGTATCTGGCAGCTCTTAGTTTGATAGCTCATTTCTCTTTAGCTGTAAGATTCTCTGGACACTCACCGTATGTGAGGAAGTAGGCAATATCAGAATACCATTCATCCGTGGTACTGACAAAAACTACCATTGGTAAATTTTCTTCAACTAGTTCTTCTTCAGAGTTATCTCGTGGTTCATTCTCTGCAATGAGTTGGCAGAGTCCTCTCCCTCGAACCAACTTGGTAGGCTTGATGTCCAGATCATATTCTTGGATCTTGGAGACCCAATTACCTCTTTTAGATCCCGGTTCCTGTTGTGTCAACATTGATTTCACCGCGGTGTCCGGAACTAAGACTTTGGTGTGAGAATTCAACACGTAATACCTGAAGTGTTTCAGGGCTCTTACCACCACGTACGCATGTCTCTCAAGAGGAGTGTAATTAAGTTCATGTTTCTTGAATCCCAAACTCATGAATGCGATAGGAGATTCAATCCCCTCTTGATTGTGCTGAGTCAAAATGGCAGAGATTGTGTGTGGTGAAGCATAGCAATAAATTATAAAATCCTTCTTAAAATCGGGACACACCAATGTAGGAGCTTTTGCAATAGCACCCTTGATTTGCTCAAATGCCTCTCTACCTTCTTTTGACCATTTGAAAGATTCTTTTCCTTTCATCATATCAGCGATTTCTTTAGTCAGCTCGGCAAAATCTGGCACGAACCTTCTCAAAAAGTTCACCTTTCCAAAGAAGGAGTGGACTCCAGGTTTACTTGTAGGCAAGGAAAGATTCTTTATAGCTTGAACGTGTTCAGGATCGATCTTAGTTCCTTCCTTAGAAACAATATGACCTAGGAGTTTACCTTCCGTAACTCCAAACATAGATTTTTTTGGATTCAGAGAAATCTTATGAAGTTTACACCTTTGCAAAATTTTCTCTAAATCTCTTAAGTGATCTTCTCGCTTCTTTGAAAACACTGTCAAGTCATCTAGGTATATCACAATGATCTTGTCCTTATAATCTGCAAATGCCATATCCATGGCCCTTTGAAAAGTTGCACCAGCATTGATCAAACCGAAGGGCATTCTTCTATATGCGAACGTACCCCAGGGGGTAGTGAATGCAGTTTTATGTTGATCTTCTCTAGCCACCTCAATCTGATTATAGCCAGAGAAACCATCTAGCATAGATAGCATTTCCGATCCAGTTACTGCCTGCAGAATATGGTCCATGACTGGCAGTGGGTAGTTATCCTTCAAGGAAGCCTGATTAAGATTGCGGAAATCCACGCAAATCCTAATTTCTCCATTTTTCTTGCGAACCGGTACAATATTAGCTATCCAGTCAAATGTCGAATAGGAAAAACTATTCGTGCATCTAGCATCTTTTGAACTTCATGAAATATTGTCCCTGCAATCTTGGGATTATATTGTCTTTTCTTCTACCTGAATGGAACTACGCCAGGCTTCAAGGGTATGGCATGCTCCATTTCCCTGGGTTGGAAAGACTTCAAGTCTTCGTATGAATATGCCAAGACGTCAGAGTATTTGGTAAGGAGATTTATGAATTTCCTGCGCTCCTCGGGTGAGCAACATTTACCAATATTGATCAGGCGAGGTTTATCCTTGGTGCCGATATTAATTTGCTCATAGTCGGCAGAATTTGCAGGTCCTGCCTGCTCTTTCTCTTTAATAAACCTATCATGTTTGTCAAAAAGTTCTTCAAGTGAAACCAATCCTTTGGGAATTTTATTTCCTTTGAGTTGAATGATGCCATCACCAGGATCTTCATTCTCAACTCCTTCCTGAATGGGTGAGGTAGTTGATTCGCGAAATGCCGAATCACTTCCTTCAAAGTACAACTGTTCAAAATTTTCTCTCTTTTCCAAGAAGGCAATAATTTGTTGATCATCATTAAATACTTGCCAATTTTCTGCATTGTCAGGAACACTTGGCCTAAAAACCATTTCAATGGTGTATTTGTCTTGATCAAATTTTGAATGAGGAATCATTAATGACGCTGAGACTGCTAGAGAATCCGCTTTGTCATTCTTTTCACGAGGGACAGATTTAATGGAAAAAGCATCAAAAACTTCTATTGCGTCCCAAACTTTATTTCTGTAGTGTCTCAGACGATCGTTCTTTACCTGGAACTGATTTCTTACTTGTTTCACGATCAATTCCGCATCTCCGAAGACTTTCAGATTTTTGATCCCTTTCTCTTCTGCAACTTGGAGGCCAAGGATTAATGCCTCGTACTCTGCAGTGTTATTAGTATTTGAAAATTGAGTTTATAGGAAAAAGGAAAATTTTACCATTTGGAGATATGAGCACCACTCCTGCACCAGAGCCCATTGAGCAACAACTTCCATCGAACTCAAGAGTCCAGATCTCATTGGAATCTTGGAAAATGATCTCAGGGGTATGAACTTCTGTAGTCATCATATAATTACCCATACTTGAGCCTTGGAAAAGGATCTGTGTGCGAGGATCTTCAGTTTTAGTTACCGTGAACTTTTGCCTGAGCTTCCGGCATAAGTTTCTTCATTTCTCCATTGATAGGAATCATGGCATGAGACCAGTCCATTTGAATCTCACCACCCAAATCCCTACAAAATTTCCTGCTCAACAACATTCCATACGAGGCGGGAATATCAGCAACTAAAATAGTTACCTTAACTCGCTTTTGAGGGAATTGGGCTAAAACCATTTGGGCGTCCTTAATCTGCCCGATCAGAGGAACTTGCTTGGTTTCCATAGAGTAACATGATCCGAATGTTCTCGTACAAGTCAAACCAAGAGCATGTGCTACTTTTTCCGGCATCACATTATCCGAGGCTCCAGAGTCTATAATGCAATTACTTAACTTGCATCCGTTGATCAGAAAAGACACAAAGAAAGGTTCGATCTTTTCATTTGAAGGTGTAGTGGCCGCCACAATATTTTGAGTTTTCCCATCTTTGGGAGTTTTTAGAATTCCTTTAGAGGAATGAACAGTAGAGTCACCTTTGATAAACTGGACCAACTTCTCGAGCTGATCCTTGTTGGACTTCAAGTACTCTGCCTGTGACATGGAAATTTTTGTTTTATTGATATGATCAATGATATCAAATTTAGGCAAAGTAATTACACTTGAAGTCTCAGATATGAGTTCTTTCGAACTTGATGATGGCACACTTTTGACCTTGGTCTCGGGCTTGATTGATACGGATGTGGAAGAAGAAGTTTTCTTCGTAATTGGTTTACTAACTGATTGATCTAACAAAGGCTCTCCTTTCTTTAAGATAGTCTTGACCTTTGAAACCTCAGTTTCTCTAGACTCTTTAGGAGCCTCCTTTATCTTGGATCCTTTGAGAGTTTCCTTGGAAACCTCTCTATCTCCCGCCTTGGTGGTATCTTGGTCCTTTTTCTGAGAGCGTGTGAAGAAATGGCGAAGGATTGACTATTCATATCTTCTATAATTTCTTCATATTCGTCTTCTTCATCGGAACGGTACTCAAAGAAATGATTATTACTTTCTTCCTCAGGATCTTCAACTGCAGGTTCAGATGTCTCAGAATCAGGCTCTTCCTCATCAACTTCGACGACTTCAATCTCATCATCACTTTCTTCAATGACATCACATTTGGAATTAGTTGCGGGAGCTGCTTCAATAGCAAGCCTCGTTGGAGCACCTGCAATCCTGGCTTTGTTGGGAACGTATCCTTTTCATGGGATATCTTTGTAAGGAGCAGGTTTACTACTTTGAGCAACTTGCTTCTTCAAAGCTAGCATATCATTAGCCAACTTAGTGAGTATAGTTTCTGAAACGTTGGGAGTTTCTTGACTCTTTCCTTTGAGGGAATTTTTCTTGAATTTTCCTGCCATGATTAAATCATCTTCAATTTCTATGGCCAAAGATTGAGCAAGTTCCAAAGTAGCCACCCTGGCCCTTCTTAGCTGATAGCACACTTCTGGTTGTTGTGCGTTAATAAAGAAACATTTTTGTCCATCAAGGTTGGGACGAATCCCGGTGGGAACTTTGTTTACCATCTTGTTGAATTTGGCCACGAAATTCCTCATGGGTTCTGTAGGCTCTTTCTTTGCCTGAGATAGTTGGGCAAGAAGAGCATGTTCATCTTCCGCTATTTTGAATCGATTTTCAAACTTAGTTTTCATATCATCCCAACTTGTAATACATCCATTGGGTAGATGATGAAACCAATCTGCAGCAATATCATGCAATGTCTCGACGAAGAGACGAATAGCAACATCTTCATATTCTACCGACAAAACAACACATGCAGCGAAGAAGGCAGAAATATGATCATCTGGTGACGTCTTCCCATCTCCGTCGAACTTGGGAAGAATCTTTCTTGATCCTCGTGGGAGTTCATGTCGAAAGTGTAAGGCCAATGGGCCTATGGCATTTCCCCATGGTACATTGGCTGCCATTGGAGAAAAGGTGGTATGTGAAGGTAAAACAATGTGAGCAAGGACAAGTGCTTGACTGGTAGTGATTCCTTCCTTGCTTGCTCTTTCAGGACTTGATGCAAGGCTTGCAGATCTACGAGGTGTGTTCTTCTTGGGAGGAGATAACTTGAAACCAAATTTTCCTTGAAAGTCAAAAGTGGGGTCAGATCGACCTTTAGCTTTTTCTCCTCGCGTAAACCTCTTTCCTTCCAGCTTGGAATATTTATGGTGAAGAGATCACTGGCGTGTTCCGACCAGCTCTAGCCTTTTCTCTTTGCTCTCTTTCTTGAGCTATTTGCACCTGAATAACTCTAACAACTCTCGCGGCTTTCTCTTCTTCGTTATCTAGTACTGATGTGGCGAGATGAAAATGATGGTTACTTGTGCGCTTTTCCCAAATAGCTTGCCTCAAATCTGATGATATGTCTTCTTGAGTATCTGCAAAAACAAGATTTGGTTGCAAGATAGGTGGGTTACCTGTAATAGTCATACAACTTATTACCTGGGTGGAAGAGGACCACGTCGGTGAACAACTATCAACACGTGCCCAAGAGGTCTTCTGGCCACAAGTGCGGGTGCTCTTCTTCTAAGGTCTTCGATGTAGATTTCTCTATCAATGGCTCTATCAACAGCCACAAATTGCTGCAAGCTTTCACGGTTTTCCCAAGCTACTATTCGAAGGTTGGCAGCAATGTCTCCTGGAAATCTGTCGGGCACAAGGTTCGGTTGAAGAACTGGAGCTTGTGCAGAGGGGATAGTCATAAAGATTTAACCAAGCACTGGTTAACGATTTTTGAATCCCCAGCGGAGTCGCCAAAAACTGTTAGCATATGGATTTGCACGCATGCAAATGACATGCAACAATGTGGGAACGAAGTCCCTCCTCAATGAAGGTGAGGCTGCCTTTATTGAAAACCAAAACTGTATTTACATCTGTACATTCAAAATTGTATGTGGGGGGTGTTTTGGAACATCAATGGAAGAAAAGTGAATGAAGGAAATGGAATAGAAAGAAGGAAAGGAGTGGAATGGAATGAACTGAAAGAACATGCAAGAGTTAGGTAAAAACAGAGCCTAATATTGCATGAAGAGGAAAGATGAATAACCAACACAAATAAAACGGAGTTTGAGTTAGCCAAACAAGAACATGTAAAAGGGAACACACATGAGCAAGTAGATAGTCAGAGCTTGATCACTGTGAACTAGAACAACTGATTACTAATGTTGACA
The DNA here is from genome assembly GCA_018340775.1 of Taxus wallichiana var. yunnanensis. NCBI lineage: Eukaryota > Viridiplantae > Streptophyta > Pinopsida > Cupressales > Taxaceae > Taxus > Taxus wallichiana. The sequence continues at coordinate 324,654,981 of CM031235.1, read as the reverse complement.
ATAAGATCAAAGATAATATTTGCATGCAAGATTCAAACACCTAACATCTAATGAACATAAGAACACCAAATGTTACAAGAGACAATGAATGAGACACAAAGTTCTTATTCCATTAACTCCAAAATGTTTTTCACAAAAGAACACAAAGTTTCTTCTTGAAACAAAGCTTGCACAAAAGTATTCTCTTCTCCTCTCTCAAAGTCACCCTTACAAATGAGCCCCTCACTTCCTTTTATAACCCAAAAGTTGGTTACAAAGTAGTTAGGGTTTTAAATGCACATTAAATAGGGCACTTAAGTGACTTTGAATTTTTCAACCAACTTTTAAAAAGTGACTAAAAATAGAAACCACTTAAGTTAAAAGGTCATTTAAGGAAAAATACATAAATAAAAGAAATGGGTACATGTGGACCCCACTTAAATGACTTGTATGCACACGTAGACATCCTAGTCAGCAATGTGCCACCTAGATCAAGACACCTAGGATCAGTGCCTTATCCATTGGGCCAAGAGTCCGCCTATCCCGATCGTATGGGAATGAACTCATTGACCGTGCTCTGCAATCCTCCAAATGACAAGAGTGTTGAGCTTGAAACTTGAGCAATTCATCCACCCCTCTATCTGAGCAATATCCTGGTGTGAGAAAATTTGTCTTCATTCGTATTCATTCACAATTACACACAATTCTCCACATGCTCCGAGTACCTTTCCATGGTGAATTATTCATTTGTCATGAGACCGTAGTCATTACGCCACCTTGGTTTATCAGAATCCAACTTCTGGTCTTTCGCCATTGAGAAGATCTCCAAGAGCCAAAATTGCAATTCACTCCCTGGAGTTATGTCCTTTGTCTTTGTCACCATCCCAAAGTGTTGATCTCTCGAGCAGAATTCGTGAGACTTCAGAGTCTTGGAAATCCATCTCCTTTGCCCCATTGTGAACGAGTGGTGTTGAAAAATCATCGAAGTGATTTATGAATTCGTTGACACACACCTTAGCGTAGTATTTGGTCTTTTTTGGAGTGATGGATTCTAACATTTACGCAATCGCTTCCAAGTTTATCACTATTGGCTTGATGACCCTCTTTCAATTCTTCAGGTATCATGTAGCCAGGTGGGAACCTCTCCAAGTACCTCATTGTACATGGTTCTCGTGTTCGTTGGGAATTGATCTTCATCACGCTGAAGGGGATCACCTTCGGGTGTTGCTGAAATTGGATCTTCTTGTTGTGAGAAAGATGTTGTCGCCATTTTCTCCATTTGTGATGATTCTTCAAATGTAGGTGGGGAAAGAACCGGATCATCAACTTTTGGTTGAGAAGTTGTGACTACTTCCACAAGTTGGGCTGGTATATTTTGAGGTATTTCATCAACGAGTTCCTCCTCTAGAAATTGTGTGATATAGATTACAGGTGCTTGCGCATGAACCAATGCTCTAAATTATAGTGTTGAGTTGTTGATTAGGCCTGAAGAATTAGGGCAATCATGCAAAGACGAATGATGACTGGAATGAGAAATTCTCGAGATGTGCTCCTTCTTCACTTAGGTGTTTAGACGACTCAACTCACGAATGAGCCCTCAATCGTATCGCTCCTAGCTTGATTATGAGCTCATGCATTTTCAACTTGAATTCGAACTCCCATGGCGATCCATGCCCTTCGTGTCATCTTACCTTCTTCCAGAACCGAACTCCCTGAGTTCTTCTCTGGCTCAACTCACTTGAATACCGAGCTTAACCCAACATTTTTGAAAAGAATGGTTTTACCACAATGCTCACGGTTCTTCCTTATTATATAACACTTGTAGTAAGAATGTTTTGGCTTTGCCATAATAAGCACAATTGTACCTTCCAAACGATGAGAAAATACCTTTACCGATAAAGACCTAATGCTGCCATGATTATGACCCGTTAAAGATGCTCATATAATGGCAAAGCAAATTGTGCTTCATGAACATTTTGATATGAAATAGATCCACCTCTATGAGATTCCCTTCCATGAGTTACATCATAAAACAAGTAAGGTCTCAATAGAGAATCTTTGTAATAAACTTCATCAGTCTCCGTAACACTCTCACTGTCACTTAATTCATTTTGATAAAAATATCTTGAAGGAAAACCCGAATTTGAGGATGCATTCGATTTCGAAAGGATAACAACATAGTTGGACGACACTGCTTGTTGGAAGCGCTCAAAAAGGCTTTCTACTATACCGCAACATGCCTGCGTTGCCTCGGCTAATTATTACTGTTGCAAATTGCATGGATCCCCGACAAGAACACGCCTTGCAAAGACCCAATGAAAGTGGAGGTAACACGCCAACTTCACTAGCTTGTAGCTTCATCTATAACCACCATATCAAACCCATGGGCTAGGCGTTGGAATAACTTCCGGCCACTACTAGAAAAAGTAGTGAACACAATCTCAGCCTCATTTGTAAAACTTGCCTCAAGATTTGATCCAAACTTCTTCCATGGAAGAAGTGACTTTCCAAAATGAAAAGTGAGACAACTCAACTAGAACTTTATCTCGTTTTCTACTACACTGCAAGATTTTGCAACAATCGATCACGATCGTGGTCGCGTGCAACTAGAACATCAAGATCAACACCAACGGTTCCTTGGGATCACCCCCCGCGGTAGCTGCCGCACTTAGCTCTCTCTGGAGGCCACCGATTTTCGAGATAAGTTTACTTCTCTACCCCGTAGCTGCTGTGATATAGCCAATTACTTTCTCACGGCACTTTCCTAGGAGAATTTTAGTTCTACGCTCCACCGATATCGCCCTGTGCAGCATGATTTTGAGAATCCACACCCACCCTCGCAACATCAAGGTGATAGACCTTCATTTCACCATCAATGAATCCACGATCCGAACACGCTCGTAGCAATTCATCTGCTGCAAAGATTTGATGGAGCGCAAACAAGCATTCGTGGTTTAGGGAAAAGTTTAGAAGCATACGAACAAAAGTGTGCGATCCATACTCAAGAACATCATCGATTGATCCCCGTGCCAATACATCAATCTTGTTTTGCATTATTATAGGATTGCCTCGTAGCTTTCAGGAGCAAGTTTCTTAAGCAAAGTGCACCATAATAGTGTTGATATTGAACAAGATGAATAACATTCAACATTCCTCGACCGTGTGTGTCCTGTCCGGTGGACCTTGCACCAAAGTGAAGGGCCGGTGGTTCCTCCGCCAGCTAGACTCCAACTCCATTTGTACCAAAGTGTGTGTATGCATAGCAGCCCACCGAATTGCAGCTAGCTTTGGACCATTGAAACTCCTATGAAGATGGTCGATAAAATTTGGTGTGAAACATTCAGTGCATTCTTTGGAGGTTGCTCCTCATTATTTGGAAAGTGCTCGCCTCGGGATTTAAAATTGCTTTCTGCATTCTCCTCCTTCTTTGCATGCATGGAAAATTGTTCTTTGCTTTTCTGTCTTGTCTATTCACATTCGTGGATTTTGGTCTTTTCTCTGTGTTTAATCTTTTCCCTGCGTGGAAATCTTCCTCTATCAAATCTTGGCTTTTCATTCTCCACGCGTGGAAAATTTTGCTTTTCTTCCTTCGTGGCAAAGGCTTCTACTCTTTCTCTGCCAATGTGCAATTTTACACTTGGTTGAGGGCACACTTTTTTCTTTCTTCCTGTGGAGCGTGGAAATCTATTCTTTCTTTTGTCTTCTTTTTAATCCTGTATCTTTTTTCTTTCTCCAACGTGTGGTCTTTTAATCTCCTCCTAGGCGTGAGATCTTCTTGAATGGGTTGTGCGCCTCCTTTGTTTTAAACTCACAATTCTTCTTTTTTTTTAAAAGATTGTTGTGTGGACAGGATTTTTTATTATTTGTTTTAAAAACTTTTCCTTTTCTTTCCCAATGCATGAAAGTCTTTTTTGTTTTATGGAAACTTCTCCCTCCTACCTTAGGCGAAAAGGCTTCTTCCTTCAAAATCGTGGAAACCCTTCTCTCCACAGCTTCTCCAAATGTGTGAAATTCAACTTTAGATTTTGATAAAACCTTTTGATGAATGCGTGGAGCTTGAACAAAACCAAAAACCTTCTTGTATTTCTCTTCTACAATGGCGTTAGTTTCTCTTGCATAATAAGGTCGACAAAATATTATGTCTTCTGAAGAAAAAGAAGCTTCTGACTTTTTCCAACGGGTTTGATGGAGGAAGTTATGAGGATTAATTCAACTTCCTCTCATCCCGGGTAGTGGCTTAAGTGCCAGGGGGAAATGGGAAAAGTAACGGGCAATTGCCAACGGGAATGGCAAAATGGGTTGGCAATCCCCGTCCAATTTCCCCATGTGGGAAATTGGGGAATTTTATGCCCGTTTGCCAATCCATGATTTGGCAATTGGCAGAGGAAAACCCACGTGTGGGAAATTTGAAGGAAATTGCCAGGAAAGTGGAAATCCGGGTTCGGGAAGCCAACCCGGCAGTTGGAAACAAAAGCTTACTTCCCCGGCACTAAAACTTGTCGAATGAACTTTAATTTATATTTATTTAATTAAATACTCCTTAAGTGATTTTTTAAAAATTAATTTAATCAAACAAGGAGCAATTAATTAATTAAATATTAATTAATTATTTTAATGTATTGCCCTTATGAAGTATTATAGAAGATTGGCAATGTAGCATGCAAACTAAAACTTCCCGCCACTCAAATACATCTAGTCTTCCATGTATCTTGCCTAAACAAGGTAATTAGACATGTAGTATCAGCGCAGAAACAATGTTACGAGATCTTGAAGAGGAGGAAGAGCCATCTTCAAACCGAATACATCCTTCGACACGCATTAAGTAATTAAGGACAAGGCTCATCACCGAGTATTTGATCAACTAGAAAAATCTAGGCAATGAAGACATAACTTAAAATGATGTGAATTTCTTGTAAAAACATCCAAAGCTTCTCAACATTAGGGATGATGTTGCTTCAGAGGGGAGGGGCATGTTATGCCCTTAATCATATATCTTACATTGGATGTATATAACCGAATTGTGGTTATCATAACTTCTTATCATGATGTATCTCTTTCATATATGTTATATTATCATTAGTGGGTCGGCCTTAGTGATGGCCATAGCATAAGAATAGTATATATAGAGGTTAGTAGGTAGTAGTTCATTATATATTGAGCATTTGAGTCTTATTGCATGGTTTGGAGGTTGCCCCCTCAAAGTGGCTAAGCTATTATACTTGCATATTGTGATAATTTATCTACAATATTGTGTTCTTTGATGTTCTCTTTCTATTGATATTCTTATTTATCCAAGTAATTTCCTTATAATATCATATCAAAAATTTAGTCAATGAACTAGAAATTTTTACAAGTTTTCACAAAAAAATGCATTATAAAAACAACTGTATCACACTATTTATAAAGTGCCACCTATTTTCAGCTGGGGGTTCTTTCTTTGAGTGTAATACAAAATTTGGAGGGTCAAAGGAACAATTCAAATGTTTATTGTCTCTTATGTTCTCTTGTTACTTGTGGGTGTTCATATTTCCTTGTGGGTGTTGCATTTTATCTTGCACAATGGTTGATTCTAAGTCAATAGATCTCTTAACTCCACATAATTATCACACATGGCAGCAAAAAATGAAACAATTATTTCTATCTAAGGTTTTTTGGTCTACATTATAAGATACACCTCTAAATTTTCAAAAGGAATATGATAAATTTGTGTATGATAATAAATAGGATGAATCCATGGGGCTCAATGCATGATTATGATAACTTGTTTCATATCATGAATTGTACCAATCCAAAAGAAGATTCAGAAAAACTTGAGCAATTATTTGGGAAGATGGATGAATTCAAAGCCTTGCAATTGGATGTAATTTTTCCTCGCTTTCACTTACTAGATTTCCATCGATTGAATAATTTCTTGTCAAGTTCAACTCCACTCTCTCACAATTGTAAGCTTGTGGTGAGGATAAAAGGCATGAAGAGTGTGTTTTTCTTATTTTGTCTAAGTTAAAGGATCCATACTAACTATTTTCCTCTACCTTCTATTCCACAATGGATGCCTTAGGTGATACCTTTAAGATGCCCTTTTTTGATGATTTGTGAGCGTCTCACTAGGGAACAATCAAAACTTTCTCAACTTTATGTTCTCCCTAGTTCAAATGAACTTATACCCAATAATAATAAGATTAAGGTAAGAAAAAGCAAAAGTCAAAACCCGATAACAAGACAAAGTCCAGTCAACTTTTTTCTATAAAGAGTCATTCTCAAGACCAAAAAGAAGTCTGGGTGAGAAGTGTACATTTCATGGAAAATCAAGTCATTTTGAGGTACATTGTTGGAATGGGATGAAAGCATTATCAAGGAAACATTGAAGGAAAACCAAGTTTCAATTCCTACTTCTTCATCTTCTCCTAAGGATTAGGGAAAGGCACTTTCATCTCATGTATTTGTAAATTGATCTATGGATATTTGAATCCTAGATTCAATTGTTTCTCATCACATGATACACTCATATGAGCATCTCACTTCATAAACTCATAGCAACACTTCACATATTATTGTTGGGGACTCTACACATCTCAATATTTCATGTTTAGGCACTATTGAGATGTAATATGGGTGCATCAATGATGTACTTTAGTTCCTATCTCCAACAATCTTCTTTCCATCTATCAAATTTGTCATTTTGAAATGGGAAGACTGTGGAGTTCTCTCCTCATAATGTTTTGATAAGAGATTTATAGAATCTAGAGGTGGTGATTGATTTAGTGGTTCTAATCATAGTTCACACTTATATGTGTTTGATGGAACATTGCTCATGTTGGCTTGTTGAGAAAACTTTGGCATGAACAATTTGGACACTTGAACTACAAATATTTACAACAAATGAGTTTACAAAACTTGGTATTTGGCCTACCTAAGGTATCTTACGTTGATGGCATTTTCAAAGGTGTGTACTTTGAAAACATCGTGTTGACCCTTTTCCCAAAGGTAAGGCTTCATAAGCTTCTACCCCCTTGAGTTAGTGCATAGTGACCTCATGTTATTTCCTACTCATTTGTTTTTAGGGGCCAAGTATGTTATCACTTTCATTTATGAATTCTCACGTCACACATGTGTGTAATTTCTTAAGTATAAGAGTGAATTATTTGACCACTTCAAGGATTTCAAGGCATATCTTGAGAAGAAATCATCACTTCCTATCAAAAAGCTACACATGGATAATAGGGGAGCATGTCGAACGCATTTAAGGACTTTTTTGCAAAACATAGTATTCAAACTTACAAAATCCCTAAACTCCTCGACACAATGGTGTCACCAAGAGGAAGAATATGACCTTAAGGAAGATGTCTAATCTAAGCATGATCCATCCAAGAATATGGAACCTCCATTTTGGATCGAGGAAGTCAATTATGCTAAATACATTCAAAATATCATGTCTCATAAGGAAAGGTAGAATATGACAACATAAGAGGCTTGGTATCATACTAACACTAATATTTCTACATTCTAAGTTTTTGGTAGTGAAGCTTGGGTGTTTATTCCTAATGAAAAATTTAATGCCATGGAAATGAAGAGTCAACCACTCAATTTTGTTGGATATTACAAGGATGTGAAGGCTTATCACTTATTTGACCCTATCACTCATGATGTTTTGTTTTGACGGGATGTCCAGTTTGATGATCATTTCACCCCCATCAATTCTTCACCTACATCTCCTCCACTCACTCCCTCTTCCTCACATCTTAATGATTTCACTCTTCTTGATGATGTGTGTTGTTGTTGTTCCTCGTCCTCCACCTCCACCTTTTGCTATATTTTTCTTATGCCCAAGTGGGTACATACCACTCACCAGGATGTGATTATTGGAAGGGGATCCTTTCTAAACTCATCACACACGTTCATAGACATCTGAGGTTTCTCTTTTGGGTCATGTTATTTCAATGGATCCATAATTTTTTAAAAATGTGATAGGTACACCAGAGAGGGACACAACCATGGTAAAGGAGTATTCTTCTTTGATGAAGAATCACGATTGGGATTTGGTTTCTCCTCCTAAGGGAAGGAAGACGGTCCATTGTAAATGGGTCTACATGACCAAATATGCATTAAATGGTTCTATTGACACTTTTAAGGCATGTCTTCAGAACAAAACATTTTTGTAGGTTTCAAGAATTGACTATTTTTATACCTTTTCCTTGTTAAGAAGATCTATTTTGTTCACCTTGTGTTTTTAATAACTACATCAAAGGGATAGTTAATTCAAAAATACATTTGAAAAGTGCATTTCTTCATGGCGACCTTTGTGAGGAAATCTACATGGAGCAACCATATGGATTTATACATGATTATTCACTCTGAATTATGATTTAATCACCAAATAAAAATCCATAACTCACACTATGAGATCCAAGGATCCGATACCATGAACAATGTTGGTAGATGCCCAGGATTATAGATCTTTTTAAGACGGATCACACAGGATAAACCTTAATCTACAAGGAGACAAAGATATATTGTCTTGAGAATGAATTGCAACTCATTCTCAAGGCAATATATCTTTGTTTCCTTGTAGATTAAGGTTTATCTTGTGGGATCCGTACTAAAAGATCTATAATTCCGGGCATATACTATTATTTTCATGGTATCAAAGCCTTAAAGTTACACAATTAATTCACAAGACAATATATCTTTTTATCTTTTCAAATTAAGCTTTATCTTGGTGTGAGCCATATTACAAGATCTATAATCCTTGGGAATCTATAACATTTTCATGGTATTATAGCCTGGATCTCGTAGCATTAGTTATGGATTTTTGATTTTTTATCCTTGGGCATCTACCAACATTTTAAATGTAGGACATATAAAGTCTCCGTGTAGGAAATAAGGTATATGTTTTCCTTAAATATATGGGTGAATGAAGACCATGCAAGTAAACAATTTAATGAAATGCCCCAAACAAAAACACAAGAAACATGCCTTAAGAAGGAGGCTTAAATATGGAATAACAGAATATGGTTATTCTTTATAGAGGTAATATTGATCCCCATCCAAAATAAATTGTAAACACATGTATATCCGTCTGAAATCCATTGAATTTCTAACCGGTATTGAAAAATGATATTGAATGCATTAGGTAAGAATGACATTACATCAAATAGTTTACTTGTAATGACATTGATGTGTGCAATTTCCTTTTTCTACACAAAATAGAGAATGGACTTGAATATGTAAAATATAAATGTGTTCATGTTATTGTGTTTTCCAACAATAACATCAACACAATTTTATTTTACGTATTCAAATCCATTTAAACAATAAGCATAAACATGTTTTAAATCAAAGTGCATTTGCTTGCTATTTTGTATTCAAATACATTCTCATTGGCTCATTAACATGGTGACAACTATTCTCTATATAAAATACATCAATCCCCATCTAAAATACATTTGAAACACATGTGTGCACATTGAAAACCTATTAAACTCGCTAGTCTAAAAATTAGATTGACATGAGTATTCAAAAAGTAAAGACAATTAGGTGGTTGACTTGATTTCCCAAGTTAACTCCCCAACACGTTTGATGTTGTATTGATATGGTAATTAAATTAAAATTTTAGGTGGTTGACTTGATTTCCCAAGTTCAATTACTTTGGATTAGCATGCAATATGAAACTTGCTAGAAAACATAACATCGGTTAGTAACCGACATCGATCAAGAAAGGAGGAACCAACATTGGTTAGGGCTAACCGGCATCGGTTACCTGTGTGTGGGTGTTTTAATTAACTCACGAGAATTAGATCTATTTTTAGTATTAAAGCATATATATTGATTGTAATTGCATGGCTAAGTGCCCTAAGTTTGTATATACCTATATAAGCATGAAAGATAGGGTTTAGAAGTAAGAATTAAGAAGAACTTGCAAAATTTGATGATTATTGTGAGAATAATTGTGAGAGAGAATTCTTGGAGAAGAAGCAAAAGCTTGGGTGAAAGACAATACTATACATCGAGAGGTGTGGAAGATTATAAATCTTCAATTGTATATCTTGTCAAAGCTTTGGATAATAGATTGGCTTGTTTCTTGGTGGACGTAGCCCACACTGGGTGAACCACGTTAAATCTGGTGTTGATTTATATCTCTTGTTTTTTTGTATAATTCTTCTAGTAGAATATCCACTTTCATTGCATGTATGTTTAGATCTGATATATTATATGTACAACCTTGTGTTAACCCCAACAACTGGTATCAGAGCTTTGTTTGAGGGTTTTGTGTGTTGACATATTTACTCACAGAGGTTTTCTGATTGAGTGGGAGCTACAACAATGGTAGAAGAAAACAAATACAAGGTAGAGAATTTTGATGGCTAAAATTATCAATTATGGAAGATGCAGATTGAGGATTATCTGTATCAAAGAGATTTTATATTTACCGTTGGATGAGAAGTCTAGACCTATGAAGATGACTGATGAAGAATGGAATATTCTTGACAGAAAGGATTTGGGATCTATAAGATTGATCTGACAACATCTATGGCTTCCAATATTACAGAAGTGACTTCTATGGTAGGGTTAATGAAGTCTCTTGCTAATTTATATGAAAAACCTAGTGCTTCAAATAAAGTTTATTTGATGAAGAAACTATTTAGTTCTAAGATGCATGAAGGTGGATCTGCATCTTGTCATTTGAATGATTTCGATCTATTGTAAATCAGTTAAAATCGGTTGATATTCCATTTGATGATGAAGTGAAAAGCACTTTTATTCTTATGTTTTTTTCCGATAGTTGGGATAACTTGGTAATGGTTGTTAGTAATACAACATCTGCTAATAATATTTTGAAGTTTGATGATGTGGTTAGTATAATCTTGAATGAAGAAATTCGTAGGAAAAGTACAGAGGAATCATCATTTGGGAATGCTTTGAATGTAGAAAGTAGGGGCAAGAAGAAGGAGAGATCCAAGAGTAAGAGTAATGGGAAATCAAAGTCAAGGGATAACAGATCTAAATCCAGAGGTAAGGGAATTACTTGTTGGAAATGTGGAAAGAAAGGACATGCAAAGAAAGATTGTTGGTCAAAGGATAAAGAGAACCAACAACAGACAAAGGTAAAGAAGAAAATATTGTCTGCAACAGAGGTAATGCAAGATGATCTTATTATTTATTTAGATAATAGAATTGAATCATGGGTTTTAGATTCAGAGCTTCTTTCCATGTAACCCCTAATAAGGGTTATTTTGAAATTATGTCCAGGGAAATTTTGGACATGTTTATTTGGGTGATGATGAACCTTGCAGATATTACTGGTAAAGGGGAAGTTCATCTAAAATTACAGAATGGAAATACATGGGTATTGAAAGATGTGAGGCATGTGCCAAGCCTAAGAGGAATCTTATTTCTGCAGGGCAACTAGGTGAATTTGGTTGCATGGTTACATTTACAGGAGACTCTTGGAAAGTCACCAAGGGTGCTTTTGTTGTGGCAAGAGGTAAGAAGGTAGGAACATTATATTTATCTACCTATGTTACTGATTCATTTTCTACATTATCTACTTCAGATTTAGATGCATGCATGTGGCATAATTGGTTGGGCCATATGAGTCAAAAAGGAATGCAGATCTTAAAGGCTAAGGGTAAGTTATCATATTTGAAATATTTAGATCTTGATTTCTGTGAGCATTGTGTCTTTGGAAAGCAAAAGAGAGTGAGATTTCTCAAAGTTGGGGCAACTAAGAAGGAGCAGTAAATTGGAGCTTGTACACTTAGATGTGTGGGGACCAAATTAGTAGCTTCTCATGGAGGATCCCAGTATTATGTTACTTTCATTGATGATGCTACAAGAAAGGTATGGGTTTATTGTATTAAATGTAAATATGATGTTTTGAGACTTTTAAAAGATGGAAAGCCCTTGTTGAGAATGAATCAAATTCAAAGTTAAAGTGCCTTAGATCTGAAAATGGTGGTGAATATTATAGCAAGACTTTCAATGATTATTGTTTAGTGAATGGATACGTAGAGAAAGAATGGTTCCAAGAACACCACAAGAGAATGGTGTTGTAGAAAGAATGAACAAGACAATCATGGAAATGTGCTAGAAGTATGAGGATACATTTTAGATTGCCTTTGTAGTTTTGGGTAGAAGTAATTGATACAATGGTTTATTTGATTAACCGTGGGCCTTCAAGTTCACTAGATGGAGGAATACCAGAGGAAGCTTGGACCAGAAAAGAGGTAGATATTTCTTTTCTTAAAGTTTTTGGTTTAGAAGCTTTTGTGCATATTGATAAGGAAAATAGGAAAAGTTGGATGCAAAATCCAAGAGATGCACTTTCATTGGTTATGGATCTGGTGATTTTGGATTCCATTTTTGGGATTTAGAAATTCTAAAATTATTAGGAGTCGTGATATTGAATGGAATGAAAAGAGAATGTACAGGATCAAATTTTTGTACCCAAGGATGAACCGGTTGAGAAGTTTGTGAATGAAAATGAACTCTCAGATTTAAAAGTAATATCGACAGGTTACACAATAATCGAGTGTCGATTGACCCCTGACCGACATCGGTCAAAAGAACCAGTATTGGTTACAAAAGCCAAACCGACATCGGTTAGCAGAACCAATGTTGGTTACAAGTGACCGGTCGCATCTGGCCATCGATGATTTGGATACAAATGTCCAGGAGGTCCAGAATGAGCCTCCGGTACCCCAAACTCTTGTGAGAAGGTCATAAAGGGTAAGTAAACCTCTATAAAGATTTACACCTTCTCTATTTTATTTATTATTGACTGATAATGGTGAACCAAAAAGTTTTGAAGAAGTAATGCAGGATAAGACCCACATCCAAGTGGGAGCATGGCATGGATGAGGAGATGGACTCCTTGGAACAGAACCAGACTTGGGATTTGGTTAAGTTACCAACAGGTAAGAGGACATTGCAAAACAAGTGGGTTTATAGGATCAAGGAAGAAGAGGGTGGATAGAAAAGGTACAAGGAAAGGCTTGTAGTAAAGGGATTGCACATAAAACAGTGTATTGACTTTGGTGAAATATTTTCTCCTATGTTGTAAAGATGACTTCTATTCGTATTGTATTGAGTTTAGTTGTAGTACATGATTTACATTTAGAGAAACTAGATGTGAAGATGACTTTTCTTCATGGTGATTTGGATGAAGAGATTTATATGCAAAGAACCGCTTGGGTATGAAGTCAAGGGTAAGGAGAAATTAGTGTGCAGTTGAAAAAGAGCCTATATGGGCTCAAACAAGCTCCAAGGCAATGGTACATGAGGTTTGATAGTTTTATGCATGAGCATGGTTACTTGAGATGTGAATTTGACCATTGTGTTTATTTCAAGAAGCTTGAAAATGGGAGCTATATTATTTTGTTATTGTATGTGGATGATATGCTTATTGTAGGATCTAGTATGTAGGACATTGGTGAGCTTAAGGAAAGTTAGCTCACACATTTTCTATGAAGGATTTAGGAGTTCAAAAAGAATCCTTGGCATGCAAATACACAGAGATAGGAAGAACAAGAAATTGTATTTGTCTTAGAGAGGATTATATCTACAAGGTGTTAGAAAGGTTCAAGATGTAGAATGCAAAACCTATTAGTACACTATGGATGGACACTTCAAATTGAGCAAAGATCAGTTGTCCTTCATCACATGAGGAGGTCAAATACATGACATGAGTGCCATATGCTTCAAAAGTTGGGAGTCTCATGTATGTTATGGTTTGTACCAGACCAGACATTACACAGTGCAGTGGGAGTTGTGAGTAGATATATGGCTAATCCAGGTAAAGAGCATTGGAAAGCAAGTCCAATGGATACTAGGTATTTGAAAGGGACATCTAGCATGTAGTTATGCTATGGAGGTTTAGATATTTCATTATGTGGCTATGTTGATTCAGATATGGTGGAGATATAGATGGTAGAGGAGGAGCACTACTAGATATATTTTCACAAGTAGGTGGGATGACAATTAGCTGGATTTCAAGATTGCAGAAGGTTGTGGCTTTTCTACTACAAAGGAAGAGTATGTTATAGCTATAGAGGCTAGCAAAGAGATGATATGGATGAGTAGGTTCATGAAAGAGTTGGGAAAGGAGCAAGATGATTGCAAATTGTTTAGTGATAGTCAGAGTGTAATTCATTTGGAAAAGAACTCAACATTTCATTCAAGAATGAAACACATTCAATTGAGGTATCACTTCATACGAAAAGTATTGGAGGATGGGTAGTTGAATCTGGAAAAGATTCATATGAGTGAGAACCTGCAGATATGCTAATGAAGTCATTAGCAAAGGAGAAGTTGGAGCTACACTCCACTTCTGTTGGTCTTCGAGTTTGAGACTTGAAGAGGAAGAAACAAAGCTAAGGAAGGATCCAAGAATGACATTGTACATGTATGGTGCAGTAATTAATCTCCAAGTGGGAGATTGTTGAGTTGTGGAGCTCAATTACTTCGGATTAGCATGCAATATGAAACTTGCTGGAAAACACAAACAATGACATCGGTTATGGAGGGATCGGCATCGGTCACCTATGACCGACATCGATCAGGCAAGGAGGAACCAACATCGGTTAGAGATAACCGCATTCAAGTTACCTGTGTGTGGGTGTTTTAATTAACTCACGGAATTAGATCTATTTTTAGTATTAAATCATATCTATTGATTGTAATTACATGGCTAAGTGCCCTAATTTTGTATACACCTATATAAGCATGAAAGCTAGGGTTTAGAAGTAAGAATTAAGAAGAACTTGTAAAATTTGATGATTATTGTGAGAATAATTGTGAGAGAGAGAATTCTTGGAGAAGAAGCAAAAAGCTTGGGTGAAAGACAATATTATACATCTGAGAGGTGTGGAAGATTATAAATCTTCAATTGTATATCTTGTCAAAGCTTTGGATAATAGATTGGCTTGTTTCTTGGTGGACGTAGCCCACACTGGGTGAACCACATTAAATTTGGTGTTGATTTATATCTCTTGTTTTGTATAATTCTTCTGGTAGAATATCCACTTTCATTACATGTATGTTTAGATCTAATATATTATCTATACAACCTTGTGCTAACGCCAACAATTTCAACGAATTTTGCAAAGAAGTAAAGACACCACAAATAAGGTGAAGAAAACACATTTTTTTCTACATAACATAATATTTATTAAAGAAAGCTCATCGAATAGAAATCAAAGGTGTATTTCCTTCAATTACATTGGTATCAACTTTCTTGATCGATATGAGAGATTAAACACAATGTTATTTGAAAATAAAAATTGTTTTTGAAGTTGAGAAAATGATGAACAACTAAAAACCTCACAAGAAACATGCCCTAAGTAGGATGTTTAAACACAAAGGAGTTGGAGATTGTTATTTTTTATAGATAATGCACCAACCCCCATCTAAAATGCATTCAAAACACGTGTTTTGATTTCAAGGTCAAAATTGGGTGTTAACATTCCCAATATATCTCTAAACATATTCCTTACGAAATTATAGGTTGGGAGATTTTCCAAAGCACCTATTAGAACGTGTAAACGGATGTTGTATGCTCTAGACACAATCCACGTAGGAACAAGACGTTCACAGGATCAGGCCGAAAGATGTGAAGTAGATCACCGGGCACATTATAGATAGGCAATGAGTCATCGTAGTGTCATCAAGTGATATGGAGCAAAAATGAAGGTTTTGTGTTGAACCTACGGTCTTCAACATGATAAAAGGGGTTTCATTATGGGGTCTACTCTTGTTTAAGGGGACCCGCCACCGTAGATTTCATCACTCATTTCGACAAGTCGAGCTACAAACTAAGTTAGTTGAGGATTGAGTTCATGTAACCGAAGTTATAGAGCGAGTCAAGTATGGTGAGCTATCTTGCAACCGACCCATACATCAACCACCGAGAAACCGAGCTCAAGGACGAGTTGTTCGATAAGCTAAGGGGGAGCCAACAACCAATGCCGAATTAAACTACAAAATGGATAAGTAAACGTGGTCGAAGCCACGAGATGCATAGTTGGCCAAAGGATTATTAAAGCCTTCCCCTATCCAAATCTTTGAGCACATGGGATTTTTCCCCATAAACCCATCCCGTGAACAACTAGCTTTTTCAGATAGCTCTACACACAAGTGATTAGTGATCGACAAGGATAAGGGACACGTGGCGGGAGTAGTGTAGGGTCAAAGGTGATGTGGCTTGATGAGACAATAATCAAAGCGGAGATGACATGGATGTGGCATGGTGGGCGAAGTGGTCGATGGATGCGTGGATGGGTCGCGACAGGTCGTGCGGATCATCAAATAGGCGCGACCAAAAGGAAATGTGGGGAGTTGAACTGATAATCTCCCCTCCTTACTGTGAGGCCCAACCAATCCACCCAACTTAGCGAGTTTGTAATGAATTGGGAGATATGACATTAAAACACCAAATGTGGGTCGAGTTAAGCCTATAAAAGCCTCCCCCTCCATACAACACAAGCCTTTCTCTCATTTTCAAAGCTCGAGGCATGGTAGAAATACTTTGGAAAGCTTAGAGGGAAATGTGAAGGCCTTAATCAAGGAAATATTATATTAACACCAAGTTATTATTTTTAATAGGCAAAATGATGAGATAAGACCTATATTATTATATAGGTAATGTAAATTGGGAGTTACTATTTTTAACTCATTAATTATTTGTAAAGGTTGATTTGGAGGATTATTTTTGTGTAGGAGCCCAAAGACACCGTTGTCACGGAAGTGAAAAGGGACATGACTAGGCACTAGAGAAGCTCACTCATGTTGGAACTCGATTCTTAGTATTTTTATGTATCACCAAGTTAGTTGTTTGGAAGCCACAAAGGAGATTCATAATCATTGTTGAGCTTGTTGACGACACTAGGTCTGATCTTAGCTCTTATTGTAGAGGCTGGAGGAATGCAACAAGGTGGAATATGATCCTCAAATTGACACTAGACATTGGATTTGATCTTAGCTTTGCGTAGAGGCTAGAGAGTCATGTAACAAAGTGGAAGATGATCATGGACAACGTCAAACTTAATCAAATTAAATGGTTTGCTTAGAGGCTAGAGGTCAGACATAGAGTGGAAGTCAACACCAGAGACTATCTAACTTAGCACCGCAGTAGAGTCGATGAGACCATACAACGGTGTGGAGGTCATCAAGAGGTGTCAAACTAGGGATTTGTGCCAGCATCGAGCTTCCAAGACCATTTGGGTCTATTGAATGATTGGGAGACATCTTGCTTACTTGAACATTCATTATAGTATTGTAAGTTTATTTATACTTTATGATCGGATTGTTATAATGGATTGGTTTAGATATTAGGGAGCCCGAAGACGTGGGAATTTTGCCAAAATTTGTTATCAACTCCTTCAGAAGTGTCGGTTTGTGTTCTTATTGCATTCTTTTTAAAGTTGATAATTTCAGGTAAAATTGGAATCATATGAAATTTCCAATAGGGGCCCGTCAAGTCAAAGAAAAACTAATTGTCTTTTTATAAATCATGTTTGGTATCATAATAGGTATTTTTATTGTAATCTTGCTAACTCAAGCAAGGTTGATATCGAGAATTGGTTTTCTCCTGCAATCTAAAAGTGAGATGGACTTGTACCAATTCATATTAAGGCATGTTGTCACTCATGATACTAGATACTATGTTACACACGATGAATATGCATCAATGAGATCGTGCATGTCACTTCTTTTTGAAATGAGGCAGAGCATAGAACTCCTATAGTATGATTTAAAAATATCGTATAATGCACATTACTCAATGACTGGAATTACATAGGGACAATATTGGTATTTTTTCCCAGACCAAGCACCAAGGTGGTTCTAATGTCAAATAATGGAACATAGAAAGATACTCGAAAAATACTGATGGAGGATTGATGTAACCTAAAGAGATCTACATTGAAAAACACAGAAGAGCCCAAAATAGGATTCTAAATTGAGTAAACATCTACAACTCACGACGTATAGAGAAGTAAGAGTATTTTCTAGACAACCTTCGAGACTCGTGCATAATTCCTTGGAGGAGTGATCACAGAGTTACAACGTGAACTGAAAGCTAAGGAAGTGCTCCTAATGTTTCAGATGGTGCGAAAGGTGGATAAGAAAGGTACACCCACCAACAATCATCTTATAAGTGATGGAATGAAATTCCTTCCCATGAAAATGTAAATCCTAATTTTGGTGAATTCAAAAAGTACACTAGAGGTATAGGATCAAAATTGCTTTTAAAATGGGATATGAAGGAAAAGGCCTTTGTATGAATAACTAAGTACTAGCAATCGCATGTGTTTCATGCAATGTGAACGCCGAATGGTATATGTTATTTGTTTTAGAGGTATAATTATTACTTTTGTAGTTGATGTTGATAAGGGGTGTGATTGATTTCGTAAGTGTAGAAATATAGATGGGCCACTTAATTTTAAGGTTGTTTCTACATTTCAAACTTGTTAAAAATTTGTACATGAATACATTTGATATCGTTTTCGATAGTTAATTTATTTTATAGTTGATGTTGTATATATTTAATTTTTTTATTGTGTTAGTTGTGCATCGGTTGTTCGGTTGGTGTTTTGTTGGAAAAACATTTATTGTACAGTTGATAATGTGTGTGATTGATAGTTGTAGTGTAGGAATTTAGTTGAAACATTACATTGAAATGTTGTATGTGTACATTTAATTTTGTTACAAATTCATACATTTAAAGTTGCATATCATATTTCACAACATCAAATAAATGTAGATCTGCGTGCACATAATGAGACATGTATACATTTGCAGTTTTTATATCATGAATGGTAGCCTTTAGTGGGAATTTTTAGTTTCAATAAACATGATTACATTTGATACCACTTAAACAACAAAGTGCACTTTTAGATAAGAAGTGTTGAGTATAGTAGTAGTGGAGGTGATATCAAAGCAGAGGGTAGTATTTATGATGGGTTGAGTGATAGTAGTCTTGCTTCCTTCTTCTTGCTCCAAGTGTTGGTATGTGCACCATTTTTGAATCATATTTTTGAACTTGTATGTGTGAACTCGAATTGGCAAGTAACCATGAACCATTACCATTCTCTCTCACCTTTTCGCATTGATTGTCACACTCAAGAGGGCATGCCTTGTAAAAAAGTTGTTCATGCTGAAATTTGTGATTTCGAAAGAACCATGGCCCATTCATTTCTCTTAGTGTTCCCCATATGTAGTACCTCCGAAATTGTTGTTATAGAGGTTAGGATTTTTCAGGCCCATAAATTGGCTTGTGATATAGGGCGCAGGTAAGGTTCAGAATCATCATAATCTACCCAATATGAAGTGTATTGGTTTCTAAAATTTGAGGGTTGACATAACATTCAGTACTTGAAACAGATTTCAAATGGGATCCTATTAGAACTGGAAACGCGAGCATATTTCAAGGCAAGAACACAAAACTCCGCCAAGCCATAACTTGAAAAATATGAGGAGTTAGGAGGAAAATTTTACCTTTCTGGAAAGCCGAGAGATAGCTCTATCCAATGGTGCCATTTCCGTAAAGATTTGAGTGCCTAAAATCATTAATTTAAAAAAATGGAGACTCGAGGCACAAGAGAGGTAAGAACACAAGGAGTTAGCCATCCAAAATGAGCAGGGGGCACATTTGGATAACACCTCCATTGGAAATTGTATATATCTTCCCATTTTCAATATGCTCATAGAATGCTTCAACGGCCTCATCAAACAGTGATGTGAATTTCCCTCCTTCCCGATCTACAAAATCAAACCCAAACACGAAACCATCTCGCCTCGCATTGTGATATTCGCAAAGGGTTGTTTTTCTAAGGCACGACCTCTCTGCACCACATGCGCATAGATGTATTCAAAGCACTTATTTTAGTTAGTGTTCTCACAAAATATTTGTTAACCTAGTTTGCACTTGCATGCGGATTTCACAAAACCGACTATGTTCGAGAGCATTTGTGGGTAGTTGGATTGAGCACCGATTACCAAATGTGTTTGGACAACAACATTCATTTCAATGATAAGAACAAGTTTTGTTTTGCAATGGATAAGAAAATCGGGATAGAATTAGAACTGAGCAACAGATGGAAAAAATAAACAAAAAGAAATTATAATTAATATAGGGAGTTTATGTACATTGGTAATTGAGTAGGAGATGAAGCTTATAGTTCACTTTTGATCATTCTAACGAGGGATTTGTGTAAGCACATAATGGATCTTCTTGTATTGATTTTTCAGTTACACGACTTGCAAATTTGGAGGGTAGAAGTGTTGTTTGAAAATGTATCCCATCTGAAAGGTCAACACGATGTTGGGCACCGTCATGCTTTGAGAATGCATTTTAGGAGGACAAGTGCAAGATTCGAAATGTGGGTTCAACATCGAACCACCCTCAATCAATTGAGAAATGCCTTCGTGTGTCAAATTTATTTCCATGACAACTAAAAGATGCTCAAGATAGTGGGAATTCTACAAATATATAATGGAAAATGTAAAATTGTAGGGCATTCAATCATGAAATGAAGGATGTGTTCAGGAAAGCATGCATTTGTAAAGAATGAGAACCTTTAAAGTTGGCTTCCTTATTATTTTATATTTTCTAAAAAGTGCAAACATGAAGTCTAACCCTTTAACAATTCAATATGCAAAAAGTGATA
Organism: Taxus wallichiana var. yunnanensis; assembly: GCA_018340775.1. Taxonomy (NCBI): domain Eukaryota; kingdom Viridiplantae; phylum Streptophyta; class Pinopsida; order Cupressales; family Taxaceae; genus Taxus; species Taxus wallichiana. The sequence continues at coordinate 324,634,339 of CM031235.1, read as the reverse complement.
TAACGTATAAAGCTTTGGTTGAAAAGAACTAAAATTTGCATGGTTGTTTCTCGAACATTTAAAACTATATGTATTTGTTTGCAAATTTTATGAAGAACACATTAAAAATGTGTTTTTGGTTTACATAAAGAAGTGAGAAATTGTATAAAGGAATAATTGAACGCGTATGTTGAAAAGTTAGATTCTCGTGATCCATATGTTCCACCACAATATATACATGCGTTTATTTGAAATGAATTACAGATTATTATGTTAAGCAAATAGAATGGAAGACAATAACACCAATATGTACACTTGAAGTAAGAAAACTATAGGTATTTATATGGAGATACAATGATAAAGAAATTCAAAATCCATAGTTGTTGGAATACAAAATCGAACATGTGTTTAAAAATTTTGATTCTATGTCCGATATATATTGCCACAATGCATACATGGAATTATTTGGTACGAGTTACACTTTGTTTCAAAAAAACTTATAAACAAACAACTGCAAGCTATTTCTTTAAATCAAATTTCTTGGTTTTTGCTTATGCAATTTTCTTAGCACGTTTCTTGAATTTTTTTCCATTTACAGATGCCTGATTGGTATTCCCATTCTCCTCAATTTTTAGGTGGTTCATATTTCAAGCTGCATCTTTGTTAGAATCATAAATCAAGAAGAAGCCTCGTGAATGACCTCCAACTATTTAGAATTTGGAGAGAAAATTTGGGGATGATGTTGTATCAGTGGAGGTGATCTCGATCATTTCGTATATCACTTTTTTAGGTGGTTTCGCTTCTGCAATGCAAAACATTAACAAAACATTGGATACAATTAAACTCTTCCTCCTCTCTGCAAGTGAGGCATAGTTAATGTGGGGAGGGGAATTGTGTTTCTAGTCTCGCATCATATTAAAATGGAGAGGGAAAATAAGTATGTTAGTCCACCAAGATATTCTAAGGTATGACAGACTACTTTAAAATCCTTTTCATTGATCCTTTTAACGCCTAACTTGGGACGCTTCGAAATGGCCTCATTGGGAATGAGCCCTCAAGACATAACAAATCTTGTCATCGACGAAGGCATGTTCCCGCATGTCACTTTGGAAAAGGGATCGAGCCAACTACAAATATAAATGGAACAATCCAAACCAAATAACATGAAAATCTCTAGAATAATTTTTAGTCCATAACATGCAATAAACATAACAATTGAATAAATACTTCAATCAAGATTGAAACCCACCGAAGTTCTGTTTCTAGAGACAACACTCTTTTCTTTACCGCCAAAGAAAGAGAATCACAAATATCCCGCAAAAAAACAAAATAGGAAGTTAATAAAACTAAATGTATCTCATGCGAATTCAAAAGGAGGGACTCCTCGATTAAGATTATTCTATATTTTCAATTTCATTCTTAAATATAATAAAAAAACCAAAAAGATTTATTAAAAATGGTATATTAGTAGAGAGGTCATACATAAGAAGATAAGAATCGTATTTTTTTATTATGGTTTAGAAGAAATTGCACAAAGGTTTCTCTACAAAAAAAATATTTCCACATTTAGTTTACATCCATAAACTTGAAATTCACCTAATTAACACAATATCATCTCGAAAATAAGAATAGCAAAACATAACCAACCATATCTATTTTTTATTCTTTCTAATTTACCCAAATAATGTAAATATTTATAGTGAGTACCCATGAATTTATGTTATACTCTTTGGCTTGCCTGTTGTACTGAAGTTCTGTGGTGAATTCGGAACAAAAGAAATGAAGACTTGTTTCATAATGAGGGCACCGACCCTACTCATTTCACTAATGAAGTCACTCATTCTTCATTGTTGAGCTCTTCTCTTTTGGATGTGCATAAAGCTAACTTGAGGCAATAAAACCATTCATTGCAATGCCATCCAAATAGCATTATGTAGAGCAAGTCGGTTGAAAGAGGCGATACACATTCTACTAAATACACACAATCCCCCTGCAAATTCTTATACTTACTTTCAACTATTGCAGACTTGTATTTCCAAGAAATCCCTTTCACAGGGTAAGAAAATTCACTCCCACATCAATCGAGACAGATTTAAGTTTTCACACACATACTACTACAAAATACCCTTATACGCATGGATGTCAAGTGTGGATGTTTAGTGGATGCTCGCCATTTGTTTTTCCAAATGACTGAACGAGACCTCTTCTCATGGAACAATAGGAGCAATATCGTTTGTGAATTTGTTAAGTTAAAAGTTATTGAACTCTTTCGTAAAAGTTCGCTAAAAATTAGATCAAATTGACTTGTTTTATCCTCTTCACAAATTGTAATACCCAGTTTTTCTCACATGTAAATATTATGTATTTTGAGAAGGGCGTCCCCTTTTTGTGAAATGGTAGCTCAAGTGCAAAGGGATATCCATAAGATTAGTGAACAAAACTTCTTTGGGGATTTTGGAGCTCGGATGTAGCCCTGGGTCATGTCATTTGGTGCAAGAGAAAACCCAGTGAAAGGGAAATCACCTACCTCTTAAAATTTGATTATTGCTTTGGATTGTAGAATAAGTAAAGAGGGTGCGTTAATTTGACATTAGCCGCTCCACCTTCCTTCTTAGCATGTCGGATCAGAATTTGGCAAAGAAATGGAGTAATACTCCAAACTGTCTCAAACAATTTGGCTTGAGCTATGTATTAACCACACAAATTAAAAAGGGGATTTTCTTGGAGTTTTATTCTGAGAGATTTGGGGTTTCTAGAGTTTTCGCTTTTTGTGCTCTTTGCTTTTGGGTAGATGAGGAAACCATGCGTTTTGTGTCACACCCAAAGTCCCCGTGGTTTTGAGGAGCATGAAGTGTGGTTGGAATGTGTGAGAACGTTTTGCTTCCGTGTTCAAAGAGCAATAAAGGGGCTTACTCAGGTTGAAGTGGGAAATCACTTGTCTTACTTTGCATGTGTTCCCGTGGTCTGGTTACAGGCTACGACTTCTGTGAGGCCATAGTATGGTTGAAGCTAGCAAGCACTACAAAATTAAATGGTTTTCTTACAGCCAACAAAAAGCCCTTTTTCTGGAGTGGTTGTATCAAGCATGGAAGCCTACTGTTACAACACAAATATCCTATTGAGGTTTTGAGCATGCTGGTGTGCTTCAAATTAGCATAACTATCAGGCTTATATTCCCTATAAAATAGAAATAATTGAGATAAGCTAATTCACGTCCATATTTGTTGTAAATGTAAATTCCATTGACCCACGAACAAGTTCATCATTGTCCAGACCATTCATACCCAAAGCAGAGCATGTCCCTGAATATTCACCTACACTACAGATAGAGTATGGTGCCAGACCAGTGCATACAAAAAACAAATTATTTTAAACAACAAAGATTAAACCCTAATAAGTATCATCCACAAATTCTTAAAGGAACTGTGTAAAGGCGTCTGGAGCATAACTTACCAATCCAGAAGAAGTGTCTGAAACATCAATATGACTTCTTGGTTTTGTTCATCGCTTGCATGCCCTCAGTTTTTGTGCTATGACTCAGTGTATCTGCAATAGCCGATTCATTCTGACCTGGGTATATATGGGCTTGGCCGGCTCACTGATTTTCTATTTTTAGCTCAAACAACTATCTTAACTGCACTTATCTTCTTAGACTTAGATCATGCATGTGCTTAAAATTATTAAAAACAAAAATTAAAATATTAAACCAGACCTAAAAAGTAAGTTATTTTATGTACACCTAATCCATACAATTGTTATGCCAAGAATTAAGATATTTAATCTTCAATAAAAAAAAGAGTAAAATTTATTAAACCAAACGTGAATTCCCCCTAATAACATCACTTGCACTTGAACAATAATTTTCGTTTAGAGACATTAAGAGCTACCATTTTAATTAATAGTGTAATGTCACCAACTTACCACTAAAAAGAATGCGTAAATTGAAAAAATCGACACATGCATTTTACGGAAAAACGTGAATTCCCCTAATAACATCACTTGCACTTGAACAATAATTTTTGTTTAGAGACATTAAGAGCTACCATTTTAATTAATAGTGTATCTGTCACCAACTTACCACGAAAAAGAATGCGGAAATTGAAAAAATTCAGACACATGCATTTTACGGAAAAAAATTAGGTCGACTGAAAAAAATTCATCCTTCAGACATTTAAATTACAGATAACGGCAAAACGCAAAATTGCCCAAAATAATGTCCGCTTTGAGCTCTAATCTTCCCGACGATTTATGCCGAGGTCTCCCATCTCTCGCAATCACATTCTCCATGCTTTCTAGTTCTTTCAAATCCCACGCACCGATCGAGCAACTGGAAAGCTCCAGAGCGCCGTCATTTGACGAAGGGAGATCGTAAGTGAACTTGAAAATATCCATCGTTGTTTCCTTCCAGTCGGAATTCTCTATGTTGAGGTCCCACACGAGGAAAATATCAGTAATGTCGTCTTCAAAACAAAATTATTAAAAATAATAGAGAAAAGTTTAAATATGGAGGAAAAACACAAACGTCAAGATACTGGCACAAACACAACTTTAAGACAGCTTGCAAAACGTCCGTGCAGTCCTTTACCATAGGGGAACGCCGGGCGTAATAACTAACCCTATCTAGGTGGAGGAAAGACCTCGATATACGGTTCTAAGATATAGCAATGGTGAAAATGAGGTAGAAGAAAGCTCCGAGACAATTGAAATGAGAAAAGCATCGAACGTAGATCCCAAGCCACCGCCTCCTCCCAAAGAAGCCTGCAGCAGGAACATACTGACTCTTAGAAGAAAGATGAGAGCAAAGGAAAAGTTGACAACTTGAAGAGGTATGATCGTGTCTTCTTTGACTACAAAAAAGAGCCCATAATAACCCCGTGAGCTATCAGGACATATCCATGTACATACTATGGATCCAATATCCATTGTGTGATCTAGTGTGGGAAGCAAAAGAAACACGCCAAAAGGGTTAAATGATGAAGATAAGGAGATATACCTCATCTTAATGAGAAGACACATGATTAGTGCTGCCAATTAAGGAGACACTTTACAACAAGTTTATCATGCCTAGGGTTTTCTTACAAATTGGTAATCAAAGCTCTATATGAAGTCCTCGTGAAGAGTAGATGGACATTAACTATCCCGATTTGGCATCGAGTGGTGCAAAAAAAGGTAATGAGCCTATGCCATAGGTTCCAAGGGAACAAATTGTTAGATTGGAGAAGTAGTAGTTCGAAGGCCATTGTGTCTATAACAAATAGTTCTTCACAGACAACACAAATGTCTAGATCTAGAAATGGAGGAAAATAAACTTTTGGGACAAAATGCCTCGTTAGTGGGAAGTGTGATCCGAAGGTCAAAATTAGGTGTCAACATTCCAATGATCTCCTAAACTTGTTCCTTAAAGAAGTACAAGTCATGCGAACTTTTGAGTGCCTATTGGAGCAAGCAAAACAGATGTCGACGCACCAGATGATGCAAATTTACACATGAATAAGATGTTCGTAGACAGAGGACAAGCACATGATGAATCAATGACTAAGCATGTTGTAGATAGGAAATGAGTCATCGTAGTTTCATCAAACGATATAGAGCAAAAACAAAGGTTTTGTTTAGAACCTTTAGTCTTTGACATGTGTAAAAGGGGTTTCAATGATGGGATCCACTCTTATTTCGAGGGGACCTAGCCTCCATAGATTTCTAATCAGCTCACTCGATGATTCGAGCTATAAAGTGAGCTAGCTTAGGACGAAACTCGTGTAATCAAGTTGCAGAGTGAGTCAAGTATGGCGAGATATCTTAGCAACCTAGTCTGCGCATCAACCTGACAAACCGAGCTCAAAGATGAGTTGTTCGACGAGCTAAGGGGGAGCCAACAACCAATGTCAAATTAAATGAAAAACATATAAGTAAACATGACCAAAGCCACATGATGCACAATTGGACAAAGGCTTATTAAATCCTTTCCATATCCAAACTCAAGCATGTGGGATTATTCCCAAAAAACCCATCCCGAGCGAACGATCACCGGGATGTTTGACACACAAGCTGGTCGACGATCGATGAGGATACGAGACGCGTGATCGAGAGTAGTGGGTCAAAGGTGATGTGGCTCGATGAGACATCAACCAAAGTGGGGACGATATGAATGTGACATGACATGACAGGGGGTGGTTGACAAACATGTCGATGGGTCACGACAGATCGCAATGGATCGACAATGGGTGCAAACAAAAGGATAGCAAGGGAGTCAATCGATAACCTCCCCACCCTACTCGTGAGGTCCAACCAACCCGCCCAACTTGGCAGGTGTTAGTAATGAATAGGGTGATATGGCATTTAAACATCATATGTGGGCCGAGTTAAGCCTATAAAAGGCCCCCCGCCTCCCTTCTATACAATGTAAGCCTTTCTCTCATTTACAAAGCTCAAGGAAGGGAGAAATATTAAAAGTCTTATGAGGGAAATGCGAAGGCCTTAATTAAGGAAATATTATATAAAGACCTATTATTATTTTTAATATGCATAATGATGAGATAATACCTATATTATTATATAATCAATCAGAACTTGGGAGTTATTATTTTTATCTCACGATTATTTGTAAAGGCCGATTTGGAGCCCAAGTATTCTCGTATTGATCTGTAGACGCTCGTTTGTGAAGTCAAGGATGTGACTAGGCAATGGAGAAGTACACTCATACCATAGCTCTGATTCTTAGTACGTTGGGTGTATCACCAAGTTAGTTGCTTGGAAGCCGCAGAGGAGAATCGTAATCATTGTTGAGCTCATAACAACACCGGGTCTAATCTTAGCTTTGCGATAGGATGGAGGTCATGCAACAGAGTGTAAGATGGTCCTCATTGTCACTAGACATTGGATTTGATCTTAGCTCTATATGAGGCCGGAGGGTCGTGCAACAGAGTGGAAGATGATCATGGACAATGTCGACTTAACTCGCTTAGAGGTTGAGGGTCGTGCAACAGAGTGGAAGTCAACACCATACATTATCTAACTTAGCACCATGTAGAATCGATACCATGCAACGGAGTGGAGGTCATCAGGAGGTGTCAAACTAGGAGTTGTGTCAAGCACCGAGATTCCCAAACTGGGTCTACTCGATCAATCGGGCACACCCGGTTCGGTTGAACATTCTATTGTAAGTTTATTTGTAATTTATGATTAGATTGTTATAATGGATCGTTCATTTATTATAACCCATAGACATAGGAATTTCGTCGAACTCCATTATCAACTCCTTTGCGCAAAGTGTCATTTTATGTTCTCGCATTGCATTGTTTTAAAGTTGATTATTTCAGGTAAAATTAGAATTAAATTAAATTTCCTATGGGGGTCCGTAGGTCAAAGAAAAAATAATTGGCCTATTTACATATCATGTATGCCTATCCCAAACCCATTTAACTCCAACCATTTTGGTAAATGAGACTTAATGCGTTAGGAAAATAATGGTATTTCATAAAACAATTTGTTTGCAATGGTATTCATGCGTGCAATTGCTTATTCTCCATAAAAATAGTGAATAAATTTGAAGACATAAAATAAAAATGTGCTTATGTTTTTTTATTAATGGCAAATAGTTTTGAAGGGACTATACCTGTTACAAAAGAGGCTCAACAACCAGATAAACATGAAAAAGTAAAAAAAAATCTTAATCCATATATTACAAGTAAGTCCAATAGTAGTCAAAAGAGAAGCTACTAAGAAAAAGCAAGACATGGATAAAATCTGTAACTAAAAACCATAAAAATAATATACTATAAGCAACGAAACAACTTCTTAAATGCGCATCCATCCCGCTTTAGAAGGTGTTATTTCTTTGAAGCCCTATCAATTCTTGTTTTGATCGTCTATAGAGAGGTAAAAAGTGCCAGAGTGGTGACATGCATGGGGTCATTTACATTTAGCTGTGAGATGACCTGGTTTCTTTCCTTTTTTGTACCCCAAATGTTCTCAGGGACTCCACTTAGTATAATGATGCTTGACGACTGCTGATTAAGAAAATCACATATGGCTTTGAAGATAGCCATATTGTGATCGTGTCTATCCTTAGATTTCCCAATTCTATTATCTAGGGAGTTCAATTTCTTGTATATTTCATCAGTTTGATTTGTCCCAATACCAACATCCTCATTCATCTTTCTTTTCCCCTTTTGCTTATTTAACTGATGCAGATCTTTTTAATACTTTCCACCTCATTTTCCAGCATTTCCATTCTAAGGAGAAGATTTTCCTATGTTTGTTGAGTATCATTATCCTGTCCTACATTATTGATGTGTAGAAGATTGTGAGAAATTTCCAAATCCTTTCTGCTCCTAAGGACATGGCCAGGGGGAGAAGGGGCCACTTTAGAGAATGAAGGGTTCTTAGTCTTGACATTTCTGAGACTAGGAGTGGTGGTCGGGTTAACAGTGGGCATATTGTGCATGAGATTGGGCGGGGCATCGGGGTAGTAGGAATGACAGAAAATTGATGAGGTAATGCCTATGAAGGAGAAAGATGAGCCCCTGGTGGAGGGGAATGGCCCTAGTATGCTTTTGAAAGTCAAGAATGGAATGCTCCATAGAATTTAGGAGATAGTGCGGGAAGCAAACAAAAAAATTCTCCTAAAATGATTAAGAAAATCAAGTGTTTTGTGGGGACAAAGTGATGTACCGACCTTCAAGGGAGATAAACTAGACCATCATTCTGGTAATTTCATCAAAGGGTTCCGGTATGGAACTTACCTTAATGCTAGCCAGTAACAAAGAGGAGCTCCTCCCCTATTTCAGAAAACTTCTTCACCTCAACATTTTTGTCTACCCTTTTGCTGAAAAACCTGATTCCATCTAGGCTAGACACAACCTCGGCAATGAGTTCCTCATTCATCAACACTCTTTTCCCACCATACTTAACCTTCCTTTCTTTCCAATCCGTAGCAAACCACACCAAAATGTTCTAGTCGTGACCTTGGATTTTCTCGATAAAATGAGACACCCCCATTTGAAGATAATTCCATAGCTCAACATTATCCTTCCAAGTGGGATCACAGTTGGGCTCTACCTGACATGGAGCTCCCCCATTTTCCTTCCTTTGCGATTATCTTGTTTAAAACCACCTCGTAAACAAGTTGCTTTTGTCTTTCCTAGACCAGTTTTTAATCCTCCAACTGCAAGTCCGAGGAGCATGTGAATTTTGATGACTGTACATATAATTACTCCTCTCACATGTGCTAGCTTTCTTTTCCATTAAATCCCACGAAATCTCATTAGTGATTCTACATAAGATGTAGATGCTCATATTTATCCTTGGTAATAGTATTATGTACTTCAATAGGGATGTTTTTCTCATTATTCCAAGTGATGAAATTATTATTGGTACCATAATTAGCTAAGGTGTCTCGCCACCCTGTTGCCCTCTCTATATGTATGTCCAATTTTAATACTTTTGAAGGTGTGACATATATTAATAGATTCCTAAATGAAATATTTAATAGTCCAACTTGGAGGATGCATCTGATTAAGATGATTTATAACATTCAAGGAATCCCCTTCAACAATAATGTTTTGAATGTTGCATTCCTTAGCAAGTCTTAGACCCCATAAAGCTGATAAAGCTTCAAAGATAGTGGTTGGTTTGATTTCCCATACTACTAACATAAGCAGCAACTAAACAACCTTTATGATCCCGAATTATTCCTCTACCAAAGCTTGCCCCTGGTTGCGCTTTGAGGCTCCATCAAAATTGAGTTTATACCAACAATTAGGAGGAGGGATCTAATGAATTGAAGATCTTTCAATGGTTGGGGTTCTTCCGTTTCTAGACATTTTCAATGTCAATATTCCAATTTGAAAGAATAAACTCTTCATCTTTAGGATAATTCTTGTTCTTGGGCGGTTTAAATCTCTCAATATTATCTTTAACTGCATTAGCAATCTTAGACAACTTGTTTTACATGTATGCCCGCTATTTCGAATATTATGTCATTTTTGTCTTTCCAAATCCTCCATATAATATGGGGCACAACCAATTTCCATAATCTCCTAACAATACAATGCTTATAAGGAGGATCCCACTGTATCCAAGTTTGAAGAAATTCCTTTGGCATTGTCCAACAAACATTTAACTTTGAGAAAGCATAACTCCAAATCTTTGAAGCAAAATCACAATGTAAAAGAATATGCTTAATGTCCTCAACCTCTTTTTTGGATACGCAACACATGTTTGGCATTATAAAGCCTCTCTTGATTAGGTTGTCATTTGTGAGAATTCTTCCTTTGAGAACAAACCAAAAAAGAAATTTACTTTGGGAGTAAGTTCAGGCATCCAAATCCTACTCCATTTGAAATCACAACGTATGTTTTCAAAATAGGAATCAGTATCCCTGATTTGACAATGTATTCTCCATCACACGAGTCGCTCCAAACAAGTTCATCCTTGGCATCAAATGTGATTATGTTATTATTGAAAAACATGGTCTATTTTTCAATAGTAACCTAAACACGTTTTAAAGTTACGTGCATTCATGTATTTGTTTGTTATTTATTATTGAAATCCACTCACCGTGGTGGTATTTTAACATCCCGCTCAAGGTACGTTTTTTTAATTTTATTTGAGGCATTTCATTAAACAATTTACCCGTATACACCATAAAAATACATACTTATTTCTAGCATATCATCGATATCTATAACCTTTGCATAATGAGCCAATTTACAACTATTTAGAATTAATTAAATTAATTCTATCATGTTTAGATCCATCCCTTTGGAATTAATTAAATTAATTCTATCACGCTTTAAGTATTCATCCCTTTAAGATTTAATTCAATTAAATATATCACATCCCCTTTAGAATTAATTAAATTAATTCTAATTACACTTAAACTATACTCCTATGGTTTTGGCCAATTTAATTAAATATTTATTTAATTAAATGGTAAATTTCAAGAAAATATGTCAAAAAGCTCAAAACTTTGTCAATTTGATCCAAATTTGGCAGCACCTCACCTCCTTTATAGCTGCAAAGAGCAACAAAACAAAGTAAACTCAACTAATCTACTTAAGAAACACCATATTTATCTAAAATATGCTAAAATGAGGGTTAGTAACCAAAAATTGAAAATAATCTTAAAAACTTGGATTTAAATGCAAAAGACAATGGAGTATGTCCCCAAGGCATGCCAAATATGTTCATGTTAAAATTGTTATACTAATTTAAAGAAACTAACACCTAGTAGTCTTGAAGTAAAGCTAAATATACCATTACCATTATGATCGTAGTTTAAAGGAAACTAGCTATATTGCATAAACATTAATTAAATCACATAACGCTAACCATTCCTATTTTATTAATGTATGATTACTCTAAAACATGAGTCTCTTTAGATCACAAGTAATCAAATCTATGTGTTTAATCTCTAAAGAGAGGGAAAAATCTCACCAAGAAATGACTACAAAGCTAAGCTTGGATCTTCATTTCTACTCAACAATGGTAAAATGGATGAAAAATGAAGTAGCTTCCAAAGAATTAAGAAGGCTCTTATCATAAGCTTGTATAAATCACTAATCAAAGCAATGGTGTAGGTTAGAAAAAGGAGTTTGGTCCTTTATATAACTTTTTCATTTTGGAAAAGTTTGAATCCCAATGAATGTGGGATAAAGGATAAAGTAGATTTAGACTGTTAAGCTTGATTAGAGGATTTAACAAGTGATTAACAACTCATGGGAGTTGGAGATGATTTAATTACTCAATTATGATTAATTAATAGGCTAGAATAAGATTTTTAGGCTATTGGAGGTGATTTACGAGGAATTTGATATGATTTGAAGCATTTGAAAGCGAGATTTAGCCAATAAAAAGGTTTATTGATTAAATGCATTGTTAAAAAGTCTTAATTAACTCATAATAGTTAATTAATTGATTTGAATAGGATTATAATTAACCAAGTGTCATTAATTGGCATTTGGAATGTGATAAAGGCTAGTTAATTAACAAAGTGTCGTTAATTGACCGAAATAGAGGAAACGTTATTTAATTAGTAACAAATCACTAATTATAACGAAATGATAGGAAATATGATAGTTAGTGTAATCTTAGTATTAAAACCGCTTATGTAGATTTTAGGTGTCTACATTTGCCTCTTTGGGGTGGCATAAGTGATGCCACTTCAAAGATAGTAGACAATTACAGCACAAGTACAATTTGAAGAGAAATTAGTATAATGAAGGATGCCTCTCGAGTGTCGATGGTGGTAATAAAAGAGGTCGATCGACGATTGAAAATATGAAGGAAACAGATAGAAGAAACAAGGTGAGGGAGGGAGGGATAAAAATGATCCCTATTGCCCCATGTGTTTTGGAAGAATTGATAGTGATAAGACATGATAGTGAAGAATATGGAAATAAATTTTGCATCCAAGCTCATTCAATAAACAAATTTTGTTTCATCATGTTGCTCTTTATGATCTACATCATCGAATCTTATTAAAATATACGCATACAAAAAGTGTAAAATAACATGAAAAACTATAATACTAACATTTGTTCATTGCTAAAACACTATCTCAATACAACATACATAACATAATGCAATATGAGAAAGTAAACAAGCTAACCTGACTAGAAAACAAGTACAAACACACATACTCAAACTAATAACGTTCAAGATAGTTGCACCAATGTTTTGTTATCTCAAGCTTAGTTCCCAAATATTCAAGTTGACGACAAAAGTTGAAAATGCCACCCCAAGCAAAGATACATGTGAGGTGGATAAACAAAGGACACAAGGGTCCCGTGAAAAAGCAATCGCGCACTGTGAAATAGTACTAAGCAACTCGTTTCAGGCAAAGGAGTACAAACATAATAAGCAAACCAACTTTGTTAATGGAGATAGATCAAAATGATCGTGAGTCGTTCGCAAGAACAATGAGGACCAAATAACGATGCTTTGTAGGAAAAAATTTGTTGTTTGAGAACCATGCGTCTAATATATGATTCAACTGTGTGCATGCTTTTTACCAATTTTTGAATTTTTTTGAATTTTACAAAAAAATTGGTTTTTTTGAATTTTACCAATTTTTGGATTTTTAATGATGTTACCAATTTTTTTGTGGATTTTTGTGTTTTACCAATTTTTGGGATTTTTGATTATTTTACTAATATTTTTACAAATTTCTAGAAGTTTTAAAGTTATGTGCAAGAAAATGAAGAAACCTAGATGCCCCCAACGATAGATGAGATGTACAAAAGTAGGATGTCATGTGTAATACGTGCAAGAAGTAACGATGCAAAGTTGCCCCCAACATTAGATGGGAATGTACAAAGGAAAACTCTCCACATATATCCAAGTGAAAGATAATCGGATCAAGGCCAAGACAGAGATAGGTTCAACATGATGATGAACACAATCCAATGAAGAGGTAAGAAGGAGCAAACATGCCCCCAATGCAAGTTGGCCAAGAAACATATGATAGAAAGGACATAATTGTTTATTGAAAGAAAGGACAAAGTTTCCCTCAAACATGATAAAAGGCAATCTTATACACATGGATGTTCGATTGAAGTAGAAGAATATAATTTTTATGAAAGGATATGGAAAATGTAGTTAGAATAATCGCGATGAAAAAGTGATTAGCTAAAGGCACAAATCGTGAGACAAGATACCGACTAAAGAAAGAGTCCTGGAAATGTTCCAAAAAAACAACTGGTAACATACTAATCCTATTTTCTCATTGGGATCTAGTGTGTGTACATGGAAATGAATTGCCTCTTGTAGTGAAGATTTGATAGGCAATAAGTGAAGACAAATTGGCCAACATGTAGGAATTATTGGTTTTCAAAGTTTATTTGTGATAGGAGGGTGGAAGGAGAGTCTTACATTGCTTGCTGCCGCCAGGAGCATGCATAGCCCGACAGAGATGTATTTGTTTCTAATCGTAAAATTGATCTCTACTTAAGTCGACATCCATAGCCCCAATAGAGATATTGGAAATACCCCCAAGAGAGAGTTTTATATTGATTTGTTTTTTTGTTTTTTTATTTTTTGCTTGATTTTTTGATTTACGAAAACTTATTTCAGCTCTCTCAATTTGTTTGATAAGGGGTTAAGAATCACATATGGCTTGATGGAAGGATGTGAAAGTGATTGTGATGATGACATTAGCTAATGTCAATAAATATGTCCAAAAGTTATTCCCAACAAGTTTATTAGATGTATGATAGTGATAGGATCTCTAAGAGGCCAACCATTCTTTAATTTACCAAGGTGATGAAAGACCAAGGTCAAATGGATACCATAGAGTACCATAGAGATAAATGTCTCAAAATGAGTGCAAATAGACTAACCAAAAGATTACTCAAGGCATGAAAATGGTAGGTGACTCGTAGAAGAATGGAAATAAAGGTAAGAAAGAACATCCATGTGTATGCAATACCTGATTGCAATGTTTGATCTTTTTACCTTTGTTTTTTTGTAATGTTTTAATGTTTTCTCATTTTTTTGTATTTTTGAATTTATTTGATTTTTTTAGATTTTGGGAAATTGGGACCAACAATGTCACTCTGCGTGATAGGATCCAACAACGATGTTTGTGATTTCTTTGATGAGGGAGACTAGGAGTATTTGCTTATCAAGAGTAATATTATCTCCAATCTCGATGACCATAGTGAGATCATATTCGATAAGTGACTGTGACTTATCTTTCAACATGGATTTTGTATGTGGGGGATTAAGTTCCCTATCCATAGATTTTTACACTTTGCACCATACTTGATGGTTGCATTGGTGTGCATTCTTGAATCACATTTGATTTTTAACTTTATGGTTATTTGACTTGTTGGGAGCTTTGGAGCTCTTTGAAGTTTTGATCTTAGCTTGATGAAGAAACTGTTTGGGTTTCATATAAGCTAATGTGTGATTTTATGATCCCGGGAAGTGGGAGAAGAAAGTGGATGTTTAGGATTAATGGGAGGCATGTTAGGAACAATGGTGGGTTTACCACCATCATTGTCAATAGAAGGATGATATGATAGATGAAGAGGATATGGTCCAAGGATTTAAGAGGATGGACTATCTGGGAGGTGAGCCACAAACATAAGATGAAGGGATATTAGGATGTGGCCCAAGAATTGAAGAGAATGGGCTACCGGGAGGTGAGCCATAGATGAAAAAGATGAATGGCTACTAGGCGTGGCCCAGTATCGAATATAATGGGCTACCAAGAGGTGTCCCATAAATAGAAGATGAAGGACTACTAGGATGTGGCCCAAGTATAGAAGATGAAGGGCTACTAGGACATGGTCCATGAAAAGAGGATAAAGGGTTACTCTAGGACGTGGCCCTAGTATAGAAGATAATGGGCTACCCGGAGGTGACCCACAAATAGAAGATGGAGGGCAATTAGAAGGTGGCCCACACATAGAAGAAGATGATGGGCTACCAAGAGGTGACCCAAGGTGAGATTGTGATTGAGGAATCATGATATGTAAAGAATGGTTGGGTGATGAGAAGATAGGCCAAGGATCAATGATACAGACCCATGTGTTTCTCCATGTAATGGGGATGGTGAAAATGAAAGAACAAGAGGAGGACCAGGTTTAATGATCTTAGGATATTCCTCTATTTTTTTGACAAAAGGAATCAACCTCTTCCCCACAATACGTGAACACATTGAGGTCTAAAGAGAATCCTTGCTCATGATCCTCTCTAGAGGAATGTCCTCGTGTAGCCCTAGGAATTTTCTCGATCGTTGCTTCATTCTAAAAGAAATCGATTGGTATGGGTCATTTTTTGTTGACCATAGTAGGTTGATTGGAAGATAGGGTCCAACAAGTGTTGAAGATTGATTGATAGAAGAAGATGACTCAAGAGATGAAGTATATTTGGATTTAGATGTCTCGTGAGTGGAAGAAGATGGGGATTTGGAATAGGTTGGTTTTGGTTCGCCTAGAAGATGACATAGTGTAAGTAGACAAAGAGGATCACATAGAAAGTCAGTAGATTGTGATGTAGGGGTCGACTTGGATGATTGATAAGAGGAATTTTGAGTCACATGATCTTCACATGAGGAAGATGTAGTTGATATGACTAATAAAGGGGTCTTACGGATAAAGGGAGGACCGTGACTTAGAATCGAATTAGAGGAATGATGAGGAGAATTTTTGGTGACACAAATCCTAAGAGGAGGAAAACGTCATTTAGAGACTGGTTATTACGTAGAAGAAAGTCGATGGATGAGGCTCAAAAGAATGAGGGGAATCAATAATAGTTTGGATTAGAAGCATCAGAATCATACCACCTACTATGAGATGAAGGTGGGGAAAGGGGTAATCGAACAGGTTCTCTAGCGTGAAGAACCAAACGAGGTTTAGTCGTGATGGGCATCTTTTAATGTGAATGCCGAAACCTAGGTTCCTTATTGTCGTAAGTGTGAGGAACCATGTGATAGTTAGTCATTATTGGCATTGTTGGGTCTAAATGCCTATACCTAGATAATATGATTGAACTCCTTCAAATGGAAGGAAATTCTATGTCGATTCGGGTAGTATAATGACAACCAACTAGACATTTTACAAACAAAAAGGGGATACTTGTGTAATTTTCCAAAGGGAATCTAAGGAAAACAAACATTGTAATAAAACAATTTTGACACATCAGTAAGGTTTGGATAACAAGTTACAAGTGTAAATGTCAAAATGGTTGATCAAAATTTAGCAACACAAAGGCTACAAAGGAAAATTTCCTAATGTTCAATTTGATTCAAGAGTTGCTTGATAGGAAATGTTTTTTCTAAGGTTTGAAAAATGTGTACAAGGACTATAGTGACCCTAGGAAAACTCAAGCATCGAGACGACCGCAAACGTCAAAAAGAATGTCAAATAATGAATGACAACCAATCCAAAGGATCAAGGCAATATGAACCAAGAATACCAAAGAATAAAGAATGACACACTGACAAGGTAATCGTATAGTAAGAAGTATCTAGGACAAAACAATCAAGTACAAGACTATGATCCAATCATAAGAATAACTACTCCCTACATTCTCAAAGATAGGTTTGGTGCAAATAATGACAACACAATATCAACACTTAGGTTAAGTTTAGAATAAACAAGACCTAAACATTAAGAAGGTGTTGGCGTGATCTCCAAATAAGGTATACTAAAACAAGTTTAGAAACAAACAAAGTCCAAGTCTTGAAAATGGAGGCTACAAATGCAAGCAAAGACAACAACACTATTTGGACACGTTAATCAAGATTTGTAGACAAATCAAGATTTTAGTATCAAAATGATGTTACCACAATGCGAGCACCGTAACAACGCCACTTTCCAAAACTCAAGGCAATATTGGAATCAAAATCAAGTATAAATATATCAATAAGTTGTTATTTATACGAGCAATGTAACAATACAACTTAGAAACTTAGACCAAGTTTCACAAAGGAAACAAGATGTAAGTGTCAAAAATGTATTGATATGATACAAGCAACATAACAACTCAAAGGAAGTCAACGATGAGACAACCTAGCTATAATGATAATGAGTCTCAATATGGGTGTGAGACAAAGGGCCTACTAGAACATGAAGATGTACCATTCACACTTCCAACATTCACATTCGGAATCACAACCTAGTCATGTGAGTAGAATACAAAAGTGGTGGACACGATTATTTCTATCGATATCCACGTATGTTGCTTTCTTTTATTCCACAAAGGGCAACAAGAAAACAAAGGAGTAGACCAAGTGGTGATGAAAATACTTAGCCTAACTTTGACCGAGTTTTGCCTTATCTTGGGACAAGGTATAAACTAAGACAAAGTAATGCCTTATAAGTTTCGTGATGAATAACACATGGCTCAAACTTCAATGGACTCTCCCCTTGTTCGATTAACAAGGTTTTGACTCCAAAAGAAGTTCTTTCTTTGTGAGAGCTTGATAAAACAAGTTGGATAAAGTCAAGTTGACCCCAATGCCAAATGGTTCACCTAGGATTTTGTTCACAAACTTGCCAATTCTTTCCTAAAGGAGGTACACATTTCTAGAATTGCTTCTAGATAATAGACCATTACCCCACAATAAAATTAATGAACAGGGCCCCATACGGGAAACATGAATCTTTTCTCACAAGGGTTATCAATTAGTTAATTGGGTAATGCGGGCACTTCCCGCTTCGTCAACCCGTTCTCTCAAGGTGTGGACTACTTTGGGGTTCCTAGGGTAATCCTCATAATGAGTTTTATGGCTTATGCCAAGATACTTCCCATAATTTAAAGCGGATGAGCCGTAGATCTTAACCGAAACTTACAAATACAATGTGTTGAATAAAGTGGTATGTTTTTTATCTTTTGATTAAAATGCAATTTAACACACCATTGGCAACCTACAAATCACATGTAGTTAGAGTTTTTTTAGATCCTTCGACTTTGACAAACAAGATATGGTCTTGAACACAAAAGACTTAGTAGTTTCCAATAGAAAGTGAACCAAAGTTACTTTTGATTCTCAAGATCGTCCAAGGATGCAAGAGAAGAACATACACAATGATTTGATTCAACTAGATAAATGCAAAGGGAAACTTTAAATCAAATGAATTTAAACAATACTTGATAAATTGTTCATTCCCTTAAGCAAAAATGAAAGATTAAGTTTCCAATTTAACCAAATGTTAGAAAAATAAAAACTAAAGTTGTTTTTGATTCTCAAGATCACCCTAAGGTGCAAGAGAAGAGCATACACAAACTTTAGTTTAACTTAAGTAAAGCATAGAAACATGATTCTCATTAAAGCTTAACAACATGTTATAAATATGATTAAAAATGTTAAAACCTGCAGAAAATAGTTAGGAAAACTCAAGTAAAATAGCGAAGAAGCACACAAAGTCAAAATTTGGAAACCTTGAAATTAGAGCCAAAATTCAACACAGAGCGCTAACGCAAGCTCTTGTGTAGATGAGCGTGGATTTGAGTAAAGTAGTGCAAGGATATAGCTCATCGGGCGCAAGGTAACTCACACTAGCAAGGGTACAATAGAAATGTGGGTATGAGACAAAAACATAGAAAGTGTTTCGCCTGTGCTGAGTTGAGGAGTAGTAAGCAAGCTAGATAAGCGATAACACAAGCCTATAGTGCAATAACGCATGCCATACATGAGAGCAACAAAATTTAGTTTAGTAGAAATACAAACTAGAGAAGTGCTAGTGCAAGCTAGTGAAGTGAAAGTAGCATAAGGTTAAGAGTGGTAGCGCACATAGTTTTGCAATAGCGCAAGATTTCAAGGCAAGAGTGCAAGGGTCCCTCTCGCTAGTGTAAGGCACTGTGTTTTATCAAAAACACGAGATTTGACAAGAAAAAATGTCAAAAAGCTCAAAACTTTGTTAATTTGATCCAAATTTGGCAGCACCTCACCTCCTTTATAGCTAGCAAAGAGCAACAAAACAAGGCAAACTCAACTAATCTAGTTAAGAAACACCATATTTATCTAAAATATGCTAAAATGAGGGTTAGTAACAAAAAATTGAAACTAATCTAAAAATCTTGGAATTAAATGCAAAGGACAATGGAGTATGTCCCACCAGGCATGCCAAATGTGTTCATGTTAAAATTGTTATGCTAATTGAAAGAAACTAACACCTAGTAGTCTCAAAGCAAAGCTAAATCTACCATTAACATTATGATTAGAGCTTAAAGGAAACTAGCTATCTTGCATAAACATGAATTAAATCACCTAATGCTAACCATTCCTACTCTATTAATGTATGATTACTCTAAAACATGAGCCTCTTTAGATCATGAGTAATCAAATCTATGTGTTTGATCTCTAAAGAGAGGGAAGGATCTCACCAAGAAATGGCTACAAGGCCAAGCTTGGATCTTCCTTTCTACTCAACAATGGTAGAATGGATGCAAAGATGAAGTAGCTATTCCAAAGAATGGAGAAGGCTCTTATCATAAGCTTGTATAAATCACTAATCAAAGCAATGGTGTAGGTGTGAAAGAAAGGAGCTTGGTCCTTTATATAGCTTTTCCATTTGGGAAAAACTTGAATCCCAATGAATATGGGATAAAGGATAAAGTAGATTTAGACTTGTTAAGCTTGATTAGAGGATTTAACAAGTGAGTAGCAACTCATGGGAGTTGGAGATGATTTAATTAATCAATTAGAATTAATTAATAGGCTAGAATAAACTTTTAGGCTATTTGGAGGTGATTTAAGAGGAATTTGAATGATTTGAAGCATTTGAAAGCGAGATTTAGCCAATAAAAGGGTTTATTAATTAAATGCATTGTTAAAAAGGCTTAATTAACTCATGATAGTTAATTAATTGATTTGAATGAGATTATAACTAACTAAATGTCGTTAATTGGCATCAGAATGCGATAAAGGCTAGTTAATTAACGAAGTGTTGTTAATTGACCAAAATAGAGGGAAATGTTAGTTAATTAGCGGGAAATCACTAATTATAATAGAAATGATAGGAAAGAGGATAGTTAGTGCAATCTTAGTATTAAAATTGCGTATGCAGATTTGAAGTCTCTACAATTACCATTCACAATATGGTGTCAAATAATAATATTGCCCTACTTTTCCAATACCGCAATTGGCTATCCTATATACATAATGCATTGATATAATTAACAAAACAAATATCAAGAAATAACATGAGAAAAACAAAGCCCTACCAGGTTGTCTCTTGTTGCCTCGTGTCAACTAGTTTAATGGCATGACAATTGATTCTTGCGAAGCATTTGTTCGTGCTAGATTAACTTTGGCTAGAACCATGTATTTAATGGATTTGGGTGCGGCTTAAACATAGTTCAATAAATTATTAAACAACGTGTCAATACCGAATGACATGTCATGTCAATATTAATATGTTTGGGGAAGTGACTTGTGACATGGCTCTCCGACATCACATCATCATTCTAAAAAAGTTTGCCATGATAATAACATGGCATAAAGTGGTTATATGCTTGTTATGGTGCTTCATCATACTTATGAGTGTGATTTTTGTATAGAGCTCGATGACTAAAATGGAGGCCAAATGTTCCCAATTGTTGTAAGGTCATACAACAATTATGAACAATCTCAACATCTTCCAGAAAAAGGAAGGATTCTTGTAACACAAGAAAATTGTGATATCTTCAAAGTGGCGTTGAGTCGCTTAATGCAAGAGGGGAAAGCAAGATCACAAGGCCTTAAAAGCTATGAGTTAACAAACATAATTAAGAAGGCCCTTACAAGTTGTAAAAGAACAAAAAATAAGAAGCAAACAAATTATTTTCGGTAAATAGATGGTTTGATGAGGATTGTAAAGCGACAAGGAGAGCTATTAAAGAAACATGCAAAGAGAAGTTGAACACAAAGTTGTACAAACAGATCATAAAGAAAAAAAGGTGAGTTCATGACCATAAGGAGGGAAGAGCTTATACACTTAGGGAAACATAACCCAAAAGCATTTTGGAAGGAGCTTCAATCAAAGAAAAAAACATACAGATGACAACAATATCACAACCAATTAGTGGTTTGAGTTTGCAAAACAACTTTATGAGCGAAGTTGAAGGCCCCCCTTTGGTCAACACGACAACAAAGCTTTTTTGTGCAAGAAGTTGAAGAGGGTATTATGAAATTGGGGGTTGGAAAAGCCAAAGACTTGGATGAGTTTTAGGCAGAATATTTAAAATGGGGAAAAATTTCGCTCCTCACATTGTTGACATATTCAACAACATCATTCAACAGGGTTTTCTTGGAGATTGGACTACTAGTCTTGCGATACCTCTTTTTAAGAGTGGAGATGTTAACAATCCTTCTAATTATAGAACCATCATGATCAACCCATTATTTGCAAAGTTGTTTGGTAACATGGTGGAATGCAGAATCAACAAGTGGGCAGAAGAAAAAGGTAAGAGAGCAAAAGGGCAAGCAGGTTCAGACCTAAGTATTCAACAATAGATCATGGTATCACTTTGAGGCACATTATTGATTTTTTTTTGGAATGATAAAGAGGAAGCTTATTGTTGTTTTGTTGACTTCAAGAAGGCTTTTGACATAGTTCCTAGGAACAAGCTATGGGATAAAATGAAGGAGCTTGGTATTCCAGTGCATCATAGAGCAATTGTTCATAGACTTTATGAAAAGGTATGAGTCAAAATTAGAACTCAAACTGGTATCTCAGAAAGTTTTAGGAGTGATATTGGGGTTAAACAAGGATGCCCATTATCACCTACTTTATTTGGCCTATATATCAACAAACTTGAGGAATGGTTAAATATGTAGAGTGAAGATGGTGTTTGCCTAGGAGAGTATGTTGTAAGACTTCTCCTTTATGTTGATGATCTTATCTTGATTGCTAGGTCCGCTCAAGGCCTTCAAAAGCATTTATGTGCGCTTGAGCACTTTTGCAAAGAAGTGGGGATGCAAGTCAACACCAATAAGACCAAGATTATGATCTTCTCCAATAGAAAGAAAAGAACTTAGTATGATTTCTATTTCGATGGAAATTTTTAGAGAAGTAATCTAAGTATACATATCTTGGGTTTGACTTTAATAACAAGCTACCTAGAAGATTTTTAGCAAAAAAGAGAACTTTAGGGGGGTGGAAAGCTTTTCATGCTTTCCAAAACAAATGTAGAGAGGCAAAATTATGGGATTGGAAAACTATGCAAACTTTGTTTGGGCTCTTAGTAACTCCAGTGGTGCTTTACGGATGTGAGATTTGGGCTAGCAACATTTCAAACTCAAGGTGGAAACAATTTGAGAGGATTCAAAAAAGCATGATTACTAGCAAGTTCAAATTAAAGATCTTGGTCCCATATGAGATTCTTTTAGTTGAAAGGGGTTGTACCTTTAGAAGCTATTGCTATGGTTCACCTCATAACATATTTAAAAAGGATCGAGCAAATGGAAGGTAGTAGATGGCCTAAGGTTGTCCTCAATGAGTTTTTGGAGAAAAGAAAGAAGTCATGGATGAATCAAAACAACAAATGACTTAAAAATGGAACATTTACTTGAATGCATGTCCTAATAATAGCCAAGAGATAAAAACTTTTGTTATAGATAAATTCCGCCAAGTTATGTGGGGAAAGCCATTAGGGAGAAAGAAGAGGTATTATTTGGAGGAATTTAACTCTACATGTGATCATCAACAAAAGGCTTTTATAGGGGCTAATATCCCGTGGAAAGCAAAGATCTTCATAGCTCAATTGAGAACTAATTCACATTGTCTTTCGGTGTGAAACAGGAAGATGGAAAAGACCTAAAGAGACATGGGAAGAGAGAATATGTTTCTTTTGCATGTCTTGTGTGCGGTGGAGTCAGAGAAGCATTTCATGTTGGAGTGTAATGTTTATAATGACATTAAGGCCCAGTTTGCTAGCACGGTGGCTATTGCATCCTTTCAAGATATTTTCAACGAGAATATGGTTGAAAAGATCCGAATGTCGATAAATCTTTAGCAAGATCTGCTGTTCCATAGGCTATCTTTGGTAGCCTCGTGCACGTTAAACTAATTTCTTCTTCTTCATGTATATACAAAGTGCGTATATACACCACTATTTGCACCGTCCCTGAATTTAAGGTTCACCGTGTATACTTATACGAGCTGGATATATACAATACACATACACTCTATTTTGCGGATTATTTGAATTTGGTAGCGGATAAGGCGGTTTCATTTTTTTGATGTGAATGGTGCTAACACACAGAATGAATAGTGCTACTAGCCTGTGTTGGAGATTAAATTTAAGATGTTCTACCAATGCATCGAAACCAGATTATAACTCAAATAAAAAGGAAGCTAAATACGTGAAAAAAATTTCCAGCAGAGGCGACGAGGGGAATCGAAACCAGAACCAGGCAGCTGTTAAGAAGTCCCACGGCTCTTCCAGAAGTAGCAGAATCCGCAAGTCATTTATTCAAGAGCAGGTCAAGTTCGCCACTCCTGTGAGCGTGACCCACACGTGGCAGTCCTTGGAGGGGAATGTCCGGTCTCATATGCGCCCTTATTCTCGAAGAGAGAGGGATTCGCTCTACCATTTTGACACGGTATGTGAATTTTTTCCATTCAGTAATTGATTTCATGTAATCTTTTTTTTCATTCAATAACTATCTATCTATATATATTGCCATTTAATAATTATTTTTAATTATACAATT
Organism: Taxus wallichiana var. yunnanensis; assembly: GCA_018340775.1. Lineage (NCBI taxonomy): Eukaryota > Viridiplantae > Streptophyta > Pinopsida > Cupressales > Taxaceae > Taxus > Taxus wallichiana. The sequence continues at coordinate 324,610,212 of CM031235.1, read as the reverse complement.
GGAGTTGTTTAAATTACTGAAAGTGACTGCAATGTATAGAGAACTTAAGATGGAAAGATTACTGATTTTAGCAGATATATAATATGTGGAAGTTTACTTAAAACCCTAAACCCCTATGAACCCAGGCTGATATATATATATGGTTTAACCTTCCCCGTATAATCATACAGATATTTGTAGTCATAACTTAGTACATAAATCTTGTATGAAGGCAGCCAAATAAAGCTTGCAACTATTCACATTTGTGTTTATTTCAACCCTATAGAAGATTCGTGAGCTAAATTAAGGATATCTGCTGCAGCCTGAATTAGAGTCTGCCATACAATGAATCCTATGCAACATTGTAACATGGAGAATTAGAGAAGTGGGGAATGCGTGGTCCCCAAATTATGCCAAGATAATTGCAGGTGGAACTGTCCTCTTTGCTTGAATATACATGGATAGCATAGAAGTGAAAAACTCTCTCAATGCAATCTTGCCCTTTTGTCCCAAGTACGGGCCTTAAACTTCAATTCATAAGGAAATGACTTGGGTAAGAAGAGAAGTCCCTTGGTTTGAATCTCTTGAAGTAGAAGTGAGAACTTTATCTCTATAATTGTCTCAATGTCACATATCCCTTGCTTAGTTTTTCTTCTGCTACAAGTACAAGGCTAACGTAAGGTCTAGAAAAAACCACATCCAAGCAGGAATAAGAAGATAACAACACAACCGATTGCCCTTTTTATATAACATTAATTCTAGATGCTACTTTCTTGGTTGTGTTGAATGCCACGATCTTTGTCTTCGATAAGAATTACTTAAAGACCATGCTTATCATAAAATGAGTTAGGCATGTCTAGTTGATTTTGCAGACTTGAAAAAAACTGTGAAAGTAAAGACAATGTTATCCACAAACAGTAAAGATGACAATATAGACCCCAAAAAAGTGCCCTTGTTCATATCTCTCAAAGTTTGTGAGACGAGATCCTCCAAATCATCAATACATAACTCAAAAAGTGTGGGAGATAGCAGGCATCCTTGTTTTATATGTATTGTGCTTCAAATGTTATTTGTCATTCCCATATTAATACAGTTATGCCCAAGAACTATCTCATACAAAGTGATTACCAAAAAGACTACAAGTTACTGGAAGGCCCAGTTCTTTGAGTTGTTGGAGCAAAAGATGCCTTGGAACTGTGCCAAAGGCTTTACGAAAGTCTACAAAATAACAATAAACCTTTCATTTGTTAGCCTTTGCGTCCTTGATGATGGTTGTGAGAGTGAATATATTGTCACTCGTTCGGTGATTTCTTCTCAATCTTGCTTCCCGTCATCTCGGAGATTTTTGGTCTGTGCGCAGTTGGGGATAAAACCATCTAGAGTTGTAGCAAAGAGCTTTGCCAATGTACACCCAATCATGACGGTACAGTAATTGCTGGGCTTTACCTAATCTCTGGATTTGTATATAGGATGGATAATGTGAGACGTCCAAGAGAGTTGGAAGCCATGCAATACACTAAAGTTGAAGAGATTTGCAGTGTGGACAGCAAGGACAGCTAGACTATGCTTGAGAAATTCAGCCTTTAAATTTTCAACGTCTTGAGCTTTGTTAAATTTGAATTTAAAGATTTCCTTCAAGATCATATTGTCTATGAAAAATGACAAGCAATGAGTTGAGGATTGATTTCTACAGGAGGTTGGTTTGGAACATCATAAAGCGCAGTGGCATAATTATGCCATGTTTTGGGATTAGGAATCACACAAATAATTTTTTTTGGTAGAAATGATCTCCAAAAGAATTTTGGATTGAACCTGATTTGGTGCCAAGCCTCTATGTATTCTGTAACTATTGGCAGGTTTTCTTTCTAAGAAGACCTTGATATATTTTTTGGACGATCTCAGCTTTTGAGTGATTATGAGTCATAATGCTTTTTAGTAACTTGTGCGAATATTTGCAACCAACATCGTACAAAGAATTTTGGCAGTGATGGCTATGGATGATGTGAGACTGAGCATTACCAATGGAATGTGGAAAGGCAATTAGAGCGACTTTCCAAATTCCTTGGGACCGTAGCCTATTAGCTCTCCCAATCGGGTCCATATGGTTTCATACATGCTCATGAGGTTTCTCTTGAGATTAGCGAGTGTAACACTCATCATACGCATGGTTAAAGTGGATAGAAATAGATTTGTTAAAGGGACTACAAGTAGAATCTATATTAGGCTTGGAAAAGGGTTGCGGACAAGAGAGAGAATTGCATGGCCTATGTAAGGAGATGGGATGTAAACACCTTTTTGGCAATTTTTTTCCGTTTTTGGAGTGATAGAAAAAAAGTTCTAAACAAGTTAATCTTGATATGTTTCAGAGACCAATTTGGCCTAAAGGATGTTAACTTATGTTACCAAGCATTGGAAATTGGTATGGGTTTAGTACAGAACCACCATTTTGGGGATCATAGATATGGCATGGTGTGGAGATGTGAAATGTGACATAAACTTGAAAAAAATATAAAAATCCTTAATATCAATACTTTCAGCTTGAAATTTAACGGAAGTATCATTTATTTATTAGGGGATTGGGTTAGGCTAGGGGGTTAGAAGTGGGTTATGTTAGGTTTTTTTTTAGATTAGGGTAAAATAAGGGTGTTGAAAGGGCCCACAACCTTGTACAAATAAGAGGGAGAAAAAGGAAAAGTCGAGGAGATCCTTAATATCAATACTTTCAGCTTGAAATTTAAAGAAGGAGAAAAGAAGAACAAACACAAGAGAGAAGAGAAGAAAGCTGAAGATTCACAAGAGAGTCAACAACAAAAGAAGATCCAAGAAGAAGAGGAGGAAGAACACCCTCAACTGCGATCAAAGACAACAACTAGGACCAACCAAAAGGGAAAGAGGAGATGTAGTCCCAAAAGAAGCTCTGCAACAAGATGAAGTGGAAATAACCAAGAGGTAACCACAAAAGAAGCTGAAGAAGAGAAGAGAAGGAAAGGAGGATAGAAAATTAGTGTTTACCCTTCTTTCCCTTCTTCGAGTGCACCAATAGCCAATTCTCCGGTAATTGTTCCTCTGAATCCAACAAATTAGATATCGCTAAGATCGGAGGAGTGCCGGTCTGCAATTTGCGTTTTCGAGAGATATGGGGCCATTTTATCCGAATCAGAATGATCGGATTCACGAGGTCTCTTGATTCCCGGAGCAGGTCTCTCCACCGGTGGGATAGCGCTAATCGCTAACCCATCGCAGCACATTCAGCTGCTGCTGTGGATTGAGCAACTGCACCAACGGATCTACTCCCCTATCTTGGATAGTTTGAATCGAATTAGAATCCTCCTCAAGATCAGGGATATTCCATCGTTTGGAAGACTTTTCTTTGCAGAATGAGCTTTCTTATGAGGCGGGAGGATTGGAGATGTCTCGAACTCCTGCAATTTCTGCATTTGAAAGCTGTATTTTCGTAGTCTAGAGATTGAACGTGGGACACATCTCCCATCTTAAGGATCATTTTATCTGGAAGTCCTTTACTGAGGTCAACTTCAACACAGATTCTAACATAAGTGAGCAACCCACTATGAAATCGCATGTCATCGTGTTCCCATTATCCTCCGCAACAAGATAAAAATTGAGAGGAAGGTTGGGTAACCTCACCCAAACCGGGACACACGAGATGGAGTAGAGCACAAGTCAAATTGAGGGAACCATGGGGTAGTGAACAATCCCGCCGAACCCCAAAACCAAGGACCCTCATTAATGACCCTTTGATAATCCTCCTGATCAATGAAAAGAATGATGAAAAAGCCTCTGACACAGAAGAAATGATCACAATTTTTTGTCCAGTTGGAGTGAATCCACTAGATTAGAGCATTTGTAGAAGGCCAAACCCCATTAAATTTGCCATTAATAAAAGATGAGAGCCTTTTCTATAGACTTAATTATTTTTCAAGGTTAGGAGACTAAATTGCACTCTTGATTTCCTTAAAAGAGAAGGGAATCCGCAACTTGTTCCACAATATAGTGCCGGGGCGGGATAGATGGAAAATATATGCGGACGCGACATTTTTAAACAGAGCCTCCTTAAAAGAAGTAGGGTTTCGAGCTCTGGTTCCTCCACTTAAAAACCCCGACATAAAAATCAAAGAATCTCTTCTAATCCCATAAGAACTAAGCAGGAGTTATCTTCCAGAGATTTTTTGCCAAAGTTGAGATTAATGAGATCTGATCTACAACTCAGTTTGAGGGAAAGAGCAGATTTAAGGTCCATACCCCGAGCATGTTGAGGCAACATAATGCGAGAGAGTGGTCCCACCAAGTGCGAATGAGAACACGGGAAGCGAAGTCAAAGCCCAACCTCCGTAGTTTGTGGAAACCCATCAAATCCATCTCTTCTAATCCCGTATCGACTGGGTTCCCTCCTATTTCTGGTATGCCATATTTAGTTATAGTTAGCCGAGGCGTAGGGGTAGACCCAAACCCGAGGAGAGGCCGAGGCACACCCTCACCGGACGTCAACTCGAAAACTCATTTCCCAAACAGCCACAACAAGAATCGGTGCCCGAGAATCCTCTCCTTCCTCCAGTGAAGAAAATCTGCAGCCGTGAGCCGCAAAGGCGAAGCTAGGGTTAGGCAAACGTGAAAGCTTGCAAATGCCATCCAGAGCTCTCTTACCTCCTATAGACTTCAATTTCTGTTTAAAAATTTGGTTCCTTTAATGCTTTTATTATACAGAGCTATGAATTGGAGTGGTGGAGTACTTTCTCTAAGTGGGACATGGGGGTGGGCTTGGGTCCTTAATGTCCACCGAGTGATCCACATTCGGAGCGCCCCATTATGTTCCACTTGGTTCATATGGAGAAGTTCGACCCCTACCTCAAGGTGTCCCCATGGCCACTTATTAAAAGCATCTAATGAACTCAATGGGAATGGAACTTGGGTTGATGATCACAAACTACTTATGACTCACCAATAGCCCAAGACCTTGAGTTCAAAACTTTGGATGGTAAATGCTTTTATTATACCAGAGCTATGAATTGGAGTGGTGGACGAGGAGAACTTTCTCTAAGTAGGACATGGGGGTGGGCTTGGGTCCTTAATATCCGCCGAACGATCCGCATTTGGAGCACCCCGTTATGTTCCACTTGGTCCATATGGAGAAGTTCGATCCCTACCTCAAGGTGTCCCTATGGCCACTTATTGAAAGCATCCAATGAACTCAATGGGAATGGTACTTGGGTCAATGATTACAAACTACTCAGAACTCACCAATAGCCCAAGACCTTGAGTTCAGGTTATGTTAGGTTTAACTTTTATTAATTTTTTAATTTTTAAAAGTTAGGTGTTATGTCCCCTTTTGAAATATTTAAATAAGGGAAGAAATTAATAATTTAACTTAAGTGGCCAAAAAGTAACTTTATGTTATATCATAAAAAGACAACTTATGTTTTATTATTAAAATAAAGGTAAATTTTGATAAAGCAACTCAAAATTAAAATAAAAGTAGGTGAAGTTGCTTTATGGGTGTCTTTCCTCGAAAAAGGTGAAAGGGAAATTATAAAAGGGGCATTGGGCTCATTTGGAAGATATATTTTATCAATCATTTTTTACTCATCCAAATTTTGCAAGTTTGAGCATTTCGCTTCAATTTTGACCACCGAGGACGAAAACCCTCCATTGGAGCATCAGAGGACGAAAACCCTCCGGTGGACAAGAGCTTGGGGATGAAAACCCTCCGGTTCTTTGTGGTGATTCCATCCAGGAATCACATTTGGGCTTCAAATCTGATTTTTATCACATTTCAGCTAGGGCAGCGTTGGGCTTCAGATCTACATCAACATCAACTTTCAAAGTGACAAAATAATTAGGGCATCATTCAAAAATTTAAATCTTCATCAAAATTAGTCAAGGAAATATCATCCATATTTGCTAGGGCATCCATCTAGGGGTAGCATTTGGGCATCAAATCAGCGATTTGCAAGTTCAAATTAGTTTTAGCAGCTAGGACATCACTTCTAGGGATGATGTCACCATTTGGGCAAATTTGTAGGGCTGACATCATTTGCAGCAGGCTGACGCCATCATTTCCAGTTTTTGGGGCCAACAATTGGTCTATTTCATTTGTTTGGAGTGTCATTTGCCAAGAATTTTGGTGTATATGGTCAGCTGTAATTTTCCTAGTTTTTGAGTTAAAAATAATAAATAAAAATCCAGATTTCAGGGTTTAAATTCAATTTTCAGTATTTATTTTATGGCTGTTATTATATTCAACAAATATGTATTTTTCCAAGGGTTTATAAATTATTTCCCATCATTTTCTAGCAATGTTAATTTTTGTTGTTAAGGTTTGCAATAAAAATCAGTTTTTATTAATTCTGCCTAAGGGTTTCTGGTAAATCCGAATTATTTTAAAATGTCCACTTAGGGACATTATAGTGGTATCAAAGTTGTGATCTTGCCAACTTGTGAGTCATGAGGACAATGCAAGAATCCATGTTAGAAATGTTGCAAGCTTTGCAAGAATATCATAAGGATCTAAAGGCATGGATGGAGATAGAAATAAAGAAGAAGGGTCAAAATCTAAGCCTCAAGAATTTGCCAAAGAGCCAAAACCAAAAGAGTTTCTCTTGAAGGAAGAAAAAGAACTAGAGAATGTGGTTGAAAAGAAACTAACACATTGCAAACAAGTGCAGAGGATGTAATGGGGACCCAGAAAAGGTGTGATGAATGGATAAGAAGAGCTAAGGAAGCTAAGTTGATAGCCACTCAAGCAAAACAACACCTACAAAAAATTAAGGGAAAAATTCTCCAATTGTAATGGTGGAGCATGAAGAAATTAGGAAGCAAGAAAATTCAGATCTGAAAGAAGTTAGTGAGCAGCCCATAAAGGAATCCACCATGCAAGTGGAAAGTGAAGGATCTTCAATAGAAAAAGGTATGACTTTTGATAAACAAAATGTTTGTATTAACAATGTAAAGGAAGAAGCATTACATGTTGAATGCCAAGTATCCAAAATTAAGGTTGTTTCAGCCCTAGAAGCACCTATCAATCTTCCAAGCATTGCAAAGTTTGAGTCATTACCATATGAGATTGATTTTCAGAGTAACTATAGTGATGAGCATGCAAGTAAGGAGAGTGTTTCCATTGATGCCACTAATTCTGAAATTCTGAATTACAAGAATGGTTGTGTCAAGGAAAATCTCTCAAAAGCTCCTACTTCTAAATCAGAAAAAGGAGGTAAGCATTTTGATTACAGCCCAAGGTATGAAAAGGAAAGTCATATTTCAGATTTGTTGTTTCATACTATGCCATTTCAGATTTGTTGTCATCATGGTAAGCACTCTAAGAATGGAGAAAGGGTGAAGGAGACTCTTAAAGGACTCATATTGGATACACTCTTGATTGCTGAATTGTTTCCTAAGTTGCAAGGGTTGCCTTCATTGCTTGATCCAAGTCGAAGGTGGAAAGGTATAATCATGCACCGCCTCACGGATCTCCCTAAGGTTTACATTTATGAGGTTGGGAGTCATGAGGTCAAGTTGTTTTTCAAAGAGGTGATAAAATTACATGGGCATTTCAGCTTGATTCATGACATGGGCACAATGACACTTGAGTATCCGGGTTTACATAGTATTCTTTGACAGAAATGCATCATTTGACAGGTACAGGATCTAGACTCTATGGACATTACAACATGATTCATCATCTGGGTTTGCAATTGCTTGAGGACAAACAATTTTGGGAAGGGTAGACTGTCATGTTCCCTTTTTGAAATATTTTAATAAGGGAAATAAATTAATAATTTAACTTAAGTGGCCAAAAAGTAACTTTATGTTATATCATAAAAAGGCAACTTATGTTTTATTATTAAAATAAAGGTAAATTTTGATAAAGCAACTCAAAATTAAAATAAAAGTAGGTGAAGTTGCTTTATGGGTGTCTTTCCTTGAAAAAGGTGAAAGGGAAATTATAAAAAGGGGCATTGGGCTCATTTGGAAAAGATCTTTTATCAATCATTTTTTACTCATCCAAATTTTGCAAGTTTGAGCATTTTGCTTCAACTTTCAACCACTGAGGACAAAAACCCTCCGTTGGAGCATTAGAGGATGAAAACCCTCCGGTGGACAAGAGCTTGGGGACGAAAACCCTCTAGTTTTTGTGGTGATTCCATCTAGGAATCACATTTGGGCTTCAAATCTGATTTTTATCACATTTCAGCTAGGGCAGCGTTGGGCTTCAAATCTACATCAACATCAGCTTTCAGAGTGACAAAATAATTAGGGCATCATTCAAAATTCAGATCTTCATCAAAATCAGTCAAGGAAATATCATATTTTCATCCATATTTGCTAGGGCATCCATCTAGGGGTAGCATTTGGGCATCAGATCAGTGATTTGCAAGTTCAGATCAGTTTTAGCAGCTAGGGCATCATTTCCAGGGCTGATGTCACCATTGGGGCAGATTTTTAGGGTTGACATCATCTACAGCAGGCTGATGCCATCATTTCCAGTTTTTGGGGCCAACAATTGGTCTATTTCATCCGTCTGGAGTGTCATTTGCCAAGAATTTTGGTGTATATGGTCAGCTGTAATTTTCTTGGTTTTCTGAGTTAAAAATAATAAATAAAAATCCAGATTTCAGGGTTTAAAATTCAGTATTTATTTTATGGCTGTTATTATATTCAACAAATCTGTATTTTTCAAGGGTTTAGAAATTATTTCCCATCATTTTCCAGCAATGTTAATTTCTGCTATTAGGGTTTGCAATAAAAATCAGTTTTTATTAATTCTGTCCTAAGGGTTTCGGTAAATCTGGAATTATTCAAAAATGTTCACTTAGGAACATTACATTAGGGCTGTGGGTTCACTTTGGAATCACTATCAATGTTTTGGGGATGAAACTGGTGTTTCAGCTGATTCGAGTTTTTTTTTTTTTTTGCGGGCAAATCAGAGTCCGATCCCGTATCAAAATTGTTTTCAAGTGGGTACCGGGAGCTGAAGGTGAGTCTTGGGTGTTTCCTGCAACATAGATGTTAACAGTTATTTTATCCTATCTTATGTTTAAAGTTTGAAATCAGCCAGGCACCCCATTGGATATGTGTATCATATTATTTATAATTTATAGGGCCATTTCCCTTACAATTTACTAAGTTCTAGATTTGAACATGTGCATTTGGGGAAGTTTCAAAGAGTAACTAAGAAATTAAATTACTCATCTTGCTCGTAATTTAAAGGAATAATGCACAAATTTTGTTTAAACAATCAATCTTAGGTCATACATCACTCTGCTTGGTATTTGACACTCAAGGCGCCCATCGTTATTTATGTGCATTTAAATGATGGGAAAATGACACTTTACCATTTTGGTATGGGACTTCAATGTTTTAGAAGAGAAAATGCGTCAAATAAGATTTTTGATGTTATATTTTCCATGTATGTCAATTTGTAACATTTACTGGCTTACACATGACACATGTCAAAGTGACATGGCTAGGACTCTTCAATGACTCAATAAGGCTGAAAAACATGTTCACCAGGAATGTTGGGTTCAGAATTGGATGGGAACTCCTTCCTTGTACCCATACCCATATCTCTTGGTGACTTTAATTAAAGGTACTATAGCTGTATCCTTATTCATATACTCCCATACTCAATTTCAAAATGATGTTCCTATACCAATATCCCATGTCTTCTGTTGAATATGCTGCAAATTAAGAGTATGATTCATACTCAATAATACTTGATAGAAACTTGGAAAATACAAGCAACAAAAAACGCTTCAAATGTTCATAAAAAGGATGTTTAGATTCCAGACAAATTTAAACAATAGACATCAAATATAAAAATGTATATTAAATAGGAAATCATCATTGTAATGGAATGGGTCAATGAAAAGGTATTTCTGTGTTTAATACAGGCTATTATGTTTTAGCTTGATGCCTATGCAGCAGCATCACACAACTCAGACTTGAGAACAACTCAACCAGCTGAAGAGTAACAGCAGATCTGACACTTCATAAAAACTCGATATTAACTTAGCGGCATTTATTCTGTTCATTTTCTTGGAGAGTAGAGCAATACTTGGCAGTATGTGGCCACTTGGGAAGAGCATTGTGACCATGATGTAGCCTCTGTATGAATGAAGAGTGTGATACTGATCAGTTGAGAAGTAAACAAGGTGGATGCTATAAATCTATAAGCCCCAAGTTAACAGAGAAATAACAAATAAACATAACAATAGATATTCTGTATGAGCAAAGAGTGTGCTACCAATGAGCCAAAAACAACAAAGGCACATCTTATAAATCTACAGGCCCAAATTAATGGAGGAATAATAAGCAAACACAGAAAACAGATATACTAGTCACAGACATGAAATGCATAGAAGGATATTGTTTGGAAGTCACGAAGTTTCTTTCCTTCACAATTTCAAGGTCATTGATCATCATACAGTTATGCATTAATCTGTATTACAACTGGAACCTGTCATTTCTAGAAAGAAAGAAAGAAATTATATTAATGTCCACAGATGACCAAAAGTAGGTCAATGGGACTTGAGGATACAATTGTTAACAATAGAAAGATCTAGGAAGAGAGAATCCTAGAAGCAAAATAACAAAAAGACATAAGAGAAATAAAGTAATGCACCACTAACATAGGTGGTAATGAAATCAATACAAATAGCAATGAAGGGCGAACAAGAGCCCCTAAAGCATGTGCCAATGAAGACTGGAAGGAAATCTCATCGACTATCTCTGTTTGTACATGAAATGGAGGAGTCAACTAGGCCATCTTCAACTGCTGTGGAAGATTTGACAATGTTGGCCGGGGGTGTTCAATGTTGAAGGGCCCAGACTAGGTGATCCTAGGAGGAAGCAAAAATGGTGAAGTGACAGTTGAACCTCTGTATATACAATATGTGCAGACAAAAATGTGACGCAGCTTGCTGCATCAGTATACATTACCCAAATAATTGTATTTGGCAAATGAAAGATTTATCACCTTGCAGATGCTAGCTATCTTTGATATCTCTATTTTATTTGAATCTCTGTTGAAAAAAATGCTTAATCAAAAAATTGTCGAACAAATTTAAGTAAACCAGAAAGAGATACTGCCATTACCATGCTTTCCTGCAACGGTATAAAATATGGCAGTCATTTTTAGTTGATATGTGTAGCAACATAAAATATCAAGAACAATATTCGAATCCCATTGTGGAAAAATAGTAGACTAGTAGCTTTTCTCGTTTCTAGGCCTTTAGCTGTGATTTACTAGACACTCAGACCTGGAGAGTGATAGCATGGTCAATCAAGTTAACATTTTACTGGCTTCATTTTTTTCCTTGAACTAAATTTTGTAATTTGTATTAATTAGAACTGCTTAATTCTGATGTCAGATAATTATTTATTTGCTCTCCAAGATGTTATGTTTAGACTAAATTTTTATGACTGCTACTCAAATTTTTTTTTGACACAATTCAGTGAAAGCAGAAGATAAATCAGATCTTGCTTCTGTTATTTCCCTCGTATGTAGCAAATGGTCCTTTAACCAACTTATCTGTTTAGGCTGTCTTTAGAATGCCATACATTAGATTATGCTTGAATGTGTTTTTTCAAGAAGTTCAGAAGGCCATAAGAATACAGGCAGAGTGTTCAATCAAAGTACTTTTGACAGTACTCAGTGTCTAGTGGCAAATTATAAATACAATCAGTAAAATATTAGGATATTTTGTTTACAGCTATTTGAATAGACATATTGTTAATGTGATGTTGTGTAATGCAATCTGTAGGGGATCCATGGTTTAGGAGGAAGAATGGGAACAAGACAAATTGATCCCAATCACTTGGTTTTTGATCACGCTGCTCAGTTTTTCACAGTAAGTGATCCTAAATTCAAGAAGTTTGTTGATGGATGGATCTCAAAAGGTGTAGTGAAAGAATGGAAAGGACAAATATGTAAGCTGAATCCTGGAGGCCAATCTATTCCACTGCCACCAGCTGTAAGATATATTGGTACAGATGGGATGCGGCCTCTTGCAGATTCTATGCTTTCTCAGGTGAGAGTTCATTTCCATAGCACAAAGCTTATGTTAGATGAAATAGCATGAATGAACAAGAGATTTTTGGTTGGAAATGAGTTTGATATGGGTGGAGGTTTAAGCTATGAACACTAAGAAGCTGATTTAAATGTTTTGAAGTTTTGAGGAAGAAGTTTTCTGGAAAATTTTAAAAGAAAGCACAATAAATGATCTAGATTATTTTTAAATAGTAAAAAAATCACAAAAAGTGGGCTCAAATATCCATATAGATCAAAGCTACAATTGACTAATACCAAAAATGCTTCAACATGCACAAATTGTTCTGGGAGATAATGCCTTGTGCAGGAAAAGCTCAGTTGTCTACCATACATGTTTCTAAGTGTCAGCAAAAAAGGAGCTCACTTAAGCTTCTGTGCCTTATTTGTAAACCTGGTTCCATCCCATGTCACACGATTTTCCTGAATTTCGTGGAGTCCACAACTCACTCTTTAGAGCTCTGGATCTTTTTGGGTTCTCTTAGAATTTCTTGATCATGTCCTGTAATTGAGAGGAGCAAAGATGATTCCCTTCATGGCTCTTATCAATTCTGCGGAATGTATGATGTATCCTGTACTAAGAACTAGAAAACAAAAATAACTGAAGAAAAAAGAAATAAACATTGAGAATTAGCTTTAAACTCTAAAAGAATGAAAGGCTATTATATTTTTCAATCTGTTACTTCCTTTGCGATTATTAATATTATCATCATAATCTATACATCACTTGGCTTTATGTATCTCTGAATAGCTGTGCGTTTTTAAACTCTCAATCTTGGAAATCCTTCAGTTCCAAAAGTATGGTAATTAGCT